>JAQOTM010000196.1:0-27500 GCA_029168755.2 Tillandsia fasciculata
CCTACGTCCGATTTCACGAATCCCAGCACAATATTGCCGCGACGTTTTCGAATTTACCGAAATCAGGTTTTTCGGTCTTATTTTCTCTCAAAAAAAGCGCATAGATCCGGAAGATCCGGGTATCGAGTTTGAGATCCGTACAACGTCATTGTCTTCAGCTCACGTCGCCATCCAAGTGATGATATTCTTTTCTGAAGATCTCACCTGATTAATAAATTAATCATTTTATGGAGAAAAACTCAATTTTCGCAAATTTTTGTTAAGTTTCATTTTTTACGCTTGTTCGTGCAACAAGCGTAGGCGAATTCAAAAACGGACTTGATCACTCCCTTCAGCGCTGATGTCACCAATACACCGATGATGAAATTTCCAAGAAAATAATCTTTATTAAGCTGAAACTAATACCCTCTTTTATTAATTTTCGTGAATAAACTCCAACTTATTTGAATTTTGAATTCAAAGATTCAAAACCTGAAATTTAAATTACAGATATTACAGTGGAACTCCCTTCTTATCCGTTTCGTATAAAGCGGTAAGCGAGAACAAAATATATAATCTGTCCCGAGTTGCGTCCCTTCCATAAAAAATTTGCAAAAAAAATATACTCTCGTCCCTCTCCCTACCTTCCCGAATGTAGCATTATGTGGGGGCAAAAAAATTAAATTAAAATTAATCTGTTTTCGAATATGTCCCGATCTGATAAAAAATAGGGCAAGAGATGAGGAATCTCTCCTCCCCCCCGAATCTGCTCCGTTTGTATCTCTACTCCACCCTAAAATAAATGGAGTCAATTGTGCAAGATATACATATTTTTTAAAGAGCAATCCAACCCGTCAACCCAAAATTGGGTGTACGATGTGCACCCCACCATCTCAGGATGGGGACTTATCCACTAATCACTTCGAATTGATTAGTAAATTCACCCCATTCAGAAATGGGTTGAACAACTCGGTCCGCTAGCAATAATAAACTCATTGGGCCCAAACCTATCCCAAAATGCTTAAACCCACAGTGAAGCATGTAGGCTCGGAAGGTGGTGTTTTTTGAGAAGACCTCTATTTTCCAGACCAGGTTCATAAGGTCGTTGTATATATAGGCCTTGGTCGAGGGGCGGCCAGTTGGCCGCGTGATGGTAGATGGTGGGGCTCAGTAAACGTCATGCCCATCGTCTTCTTGAAAAGGATCGGCAAGAGCGAAGCAGGAGCTCAAGTCGACTGACAACGACAATACCGACTTCACCACCGGAGCAGTCAGCAGCAGAGGAGTCCTGACGAATAACGATCGATTCTAAGACCTTGAGAACTGCTTTCTTCGTAGTGGACGCTGCGAGACACTACAACTTGTTGTTAAGCATGACTGGATTCATGCCAATGAATGCATCCCCTCCACGCTCAACGGGAAACTATTCCAGTGGGTAGTGACAGGTTGAGGATATAGCGGCTAAGGGAAGGCCGCAATTAGCGGACGTGAGCATGGAGTCCATCGGTCCCGTGAATTAGGGCCTGTCGGACTCGTATTCGGATCTCGGGTTCGTCTTGGTACCCGAGGATAGGGATTTGTGGTAAAAGAAACTCCAGCGGGGGAAACAAAGAGACCAGGCCCGGTACAAGTGAAAACTCCTTCGGCAGAGACCAGCCAAATGACGGCAGATGACGATCCCCCGTCAAGAATCAAGTAGCACATCGGAGGCCAGTAAGGGAGGCCGCAATGGGGCCTCCGAGAAAGGAGCCAGCGCTATAAGTAGGCAAAGTGATACCCTCGGTTGTAGCACCAAGGGCCGAGGACTCGGCCGACAAGGCTGAAGAAAAAAGGATGGATCATTCCTAATCAGTCGAATAGTGAAAGGAAAAGCCTACTACTTAGAGACTGTTTAAATGGATCAGAAAGTTATCAGCCGATTAAAGGGAAGCATATGAAACATTACTATACATCGGTTTGAGGAGATGTGAAGTAAAAGAACACTTTATATTTGATGAACCGATACATGTGCGAAACAAGAAAGGGTAAATACAAAAGTGTTCCAGAAAAAAAAAAAAAAAGTCAGAGTCGAAACACTCGTTGAAGACCAAAACACCTAACCATCATCTGGCTGGCCATGGTAAGAGATCACCTAAAGCTGGAGGATCAGGTAAATCCCTCTGGAAATCGAGACTCCTGATCACCTTTGGAGCCGACAGGAGTGGGTGAGAGTAAATATAAAGTCACAATTAACTCCATAACTCCCTGCATCCAACCGAAGAAGACCATATGGTTTCTCTGGAGACGAAGACACCGACCTCGCAGAGCAGCCGCTCAAAGATTAAAGTGGGACGATCGGGCGGCTTGAATTCATCCATCCTAGGATGGGAGCAAAGGATAGCCTCTCTCCCCGGTGTTACGGCATTTTGGTGTTGGCATATTTCGTGAGTCAAGTCAGTAAGTTGAGTCGGAGTCTTGAAGTGATCAAATTGTCAATCAGCAATCGAGACTTAGAGAAGATTCAACAAGAGCTCAAGTTGACACTCAGTGTTTTGAGTCTTGAAGATTGAAGTAGAAGAATTGTGGATTATATACATCAATCTCAAGAAAAATGGATTCGGGTTGATCAGGTACGTTTAACTAAATAATTTTGGTGATCCGAATACATTTGAGTAGTTTAGAAACACTTGGATAAGTTTTCATTGCTTAAAAATCAAAAACTGGACAAATTGGATGTTCAGAGTCCGGATCAGAATTTCTGATCCTGAACCGATCCGGATCAGAAATCCGATCCGGATCAGAATTCCGATCCGGATCCCGAACCTTGTTTTTTCAGGAATTGCTGAAAAAAGACGACAGTCAGGATCGCCGTAAATCCGATCCGGATCGTCGTGCTGGAAAATTCTGTTAAGGCAGTTTTTGATGCTTATCTCTTTCCAAAGGTTTCTAAACTATAAATAGACATTTAGGGTTTCTCAAAAACGACCGATCAAAATATAAAACACTTGAGAGCAACCCTAGAGGCTAGGTTTTTATCGTTCTTCTTTATAGCCTCTTTTAGGTCAATTCGATGGTTCTTTCAAGAACATATCTTTTGTCGAATTGATCTAATCTTTGCTTAGAGATTCCATCCATGGTTCTTCATTGATAATCTAAGCAAAGGATCACCATCGAAGCCAATATTTCTATCGGCCAAGTTTGCGTCGTGGATTCGACGTGGCATCGTGGATTCGGTGTGCTAAAGGCGTTTCGTGGATTCGAAACGTGTGTTCGTGGATTCGAGTGGCGTTCGTGGATTCGAACGTGTGCAGTGGACGTGCAATCGGTGAGCGCAAGGTCCGAAGAAGTTGAAGGAGGGGTTTGAGTCCGTGGAGTCGGTAATCACCTTGTTATTCTTCTTTTCTTAGTGGATTGTTATTGCGTGTTGGTCCCGTGGTTTTTCTCCTGGATTGGAGTTTCCACGTATATCTCGGTGTGCTATTTTTATGTTCCGCATTGGTTTTTATTTTTGCACTGAGATTTATTTTTTAAATATTACACCTATTCACCCCCCTCTAGGTGTTTGATAGTACCTATTTAGATCCTTGTGGATCCTTAAAAACCAACAATTGGTATCGGAGCGGGTTTTAGGTTTATCTATCATGTCGGGTGAAAGTGGTAATATTTTTAGACCTCCTCTTTTTGATGGGACCAATTATGCGTATTGGAAAGTACGGATGAGAGCTTTTCTCATCTCAATTGATGAGCGTGTTTGGCAAACCGTTGAATACGGTTGGGTGCATCCTGTTGAGGAAGTAGGAAATTCTACTACCCCAAAACCTCGCTCTAGATGGTCTAAAGAGGAAATCGAAAGATCTTCTTACAATGGGAAAGGTATGAACGCTTTATATAATTCTCTTTCCTCGACTGAGTTTACACGAATTTTCGCGTGTGAAACCGCGAAGGAAATTTGGGATATTCTCAAAATTACACATGAGGGTACTAATCTTGTAAAAATTCAAAAGCTCCAGATGCTTACAAGTCAATTTGACTCTATTCATATGGAAGAGCATGAATTGTTTACAGATTATTACACTAGACTTCAAGATGTAATTAATACATGTGCTAATTTAGGAGAAAAGATCCCGGAGTCGAAAATTGTAAGAAAGATTCTTCGGACTCTTCCGAAACGGTTTAGGGCAAAGGTTACCGCCATTGAAACCGTTAGTCATCCGGATGAGATAAGTGTAGAGGAATTAGTAGGTGCTTTACAAACTTATGAGATGACTTTTCCTACTAATCAAATTCTTCCAAGTCTTCTTCTAAGCTTACAGGTATTGCATTCAAATCAACAAAGGAAGAAGATGGCGAATCGAGTTCCGACAACGAAATCTCTTTTGCCGATTTTGAAGAACAATTGGCGCGGATCACAAAGAAATTTCGTCGGAAGTTTTGGAAGAATCGAACCGATGGATCTTCATCCACGAAACCATCTAAAGGATCATCGGGTTCTAAATCCTCTAAACTCAAAGGCATTGCAAAACCTTCTAAAGAAAAAGAAAAAGATGATTTCGAAGGAAAAATCCAATGCTATCGATGCAAAGGCTACGGCCATATTTCAACGGATTGTCCTTCTAAGAAATCATACAAAAAGAAGGCTTTGCAAGCAAAAACTTGGGACGATTCTAGTTTCGATGAATCGACCTCAAGTGTCACGCGCCGGGTGTAGACCAGAACCCGGGCTCGCCAACAGATCCCCGTGAACACTAAATTTTTCATGTACACGAAGCGCTGGTAACCTGCTCAGATATATAATATGCAATAAAAGAGCACAAACAGAGCTGAACTGAAAGAACTACAAGTAATCTCAGACTGAAATACAGTAAAAACTGAAATAAAAGTACAATAAACTCCCAGCTCACCAAATAATACAACCAGCTGGACCAAGCCAGACCGAAAAGTAAACTACTATAGTCTGAGATACAAAGGGGAGTACAGTAATAGTCTAGCTAATCTCTCGCTCGGGGTAGACGATCTAGCTAGTCGGCGATCCTCTTACCTCGATCTGCCGCTGAAGGCCCAGCAGCTCCCACAGTCGACTCTGCAAAACAAAGGGGGAAAAGGACAAGAAACACAATGGGGGTGAGAACTACTAGATAAACCAGTAGCCTCCCCTAGTGGGTAAAACCTCAAATGCTGACGCACCCACTAGGAATAAAGAGGCAAAAGGAAAGAACAGTGGTATGCAATAAAGACTGCTGAAAAGAAACTACCACTACTATGCCTCTAAATACAGTGCCAAAAAGATGACTGTATAAATGCAACTATAAAGCTGACTGCCCAAAGAAACCCAATCAAGGGCCAGGAATACTGGCACTGCCTGCTCTGTCATCACTCACAACTCACCAACTGACCGGCACCCATCACGTCTAAAAGCCTACTCCGGAGTGGCACTCGAGGGGAGCGACCCACACGAGTAAAGTATCTCTGTATCAATCATCTCTGTAACCGATGTCTCTAATAGCAGGACTGGATCATGCCATGATCAAAGTGGGAATACTCCATCCACTAATGCAACCCCGATCCCCAATCTGGTGTGATAATAACACCCGGTCAACCGCCCAAAATCCGCGGCTACCGCTGAACCCATAGACCCCAATCTTATAAAGTAAAAACATCTGGTCAACCGCCTATCATCCGCGGTTGCCACTATGCCCCACAATCCCCTAAGACAATCCCAACTGTCCCAAACTCAAGGTTCAGACACCCTATCTCAAAATCCCGATCAGACTCGAGCAACATGCATCGATAGAGAAGAATAACAATAACCATGTTTTCTCCTAAGTCAAGTCCCATAATATAGTGCTGCAGTAAGATAGTGGCCTAACTAGATGTCCAATGAGCATGCAAGTGTTCGCTTTTAAAAAACATTTAGAAAGGAACTAAGTTTCATGTGAAGAATAATATTTAGGAACTATTTTAAAAATATTGTTGGGTTACTAATTTGCATGCGGTTCACGATATAGCAATTGTCCAATTTTTCTGGTCCCAGATTTATCACATAGAAGCTACTAATTAATTTAGGGGCCAAATGCAATAGGTTCACACACACAAGTTACCTATTACATGTAAATTGGGAACTCTTTTATTCCTAGTGTGCAAGTCACAAAGAGGGATACGCAACCACCCACCTCGAAAAACGTGTGTAGAGTTATTTAGGATCCACAAGGATCTAAATAGGTACTATCAAACACCTAGAGGGGGGTGAATAGGTGTAATATTATAAATCAATCTCAGTGCAAAAATAAAAAACAATGCGGAAAATAAAAATCAACACACCGAGATTTACGTGGAAACTCCAATCCAGGAGAAAAACCACGGGACCAACACGCAATAACAATCCACTAAGAATAGAAGAATAACAAGGTGATTACCGACTCCACGGACTCGACCCCTCCTTCAACTTCTTCGGACCTTGCGCTGACCGGTTGGATGTCCACGCAATAACAATCCACTAAGAAAAGAAGAATAACAAGGTGATTACCGTCTCCACGGATTTAACCCCTCCTTCAACTTCTTCGGACCTTGCGCTCCACCGCTTGCACGTCCACTGCACACGTTCGAATCCACGAACGCCACTCGAATCCACGAGCACACGTTTCGAATCCACGAAACGCCTTCAACACACCGAATCCACGATGCCACGTCGAATCCACGACGCAAACTCAGCCGGTAAGAATATTGGCTTCGATGGTGATCCTTTGCTTAGATTATCAATGAAGATCCATGGGAAAATCTCTAAGCAAAGATTAGATCAATTCGACAAAAGATATGTTCTTGGAAGAACCATCGAATTGACCTAAAAGAGGCTATAAAGAAGAACGATAAAAACCTAGCCTCTAGGGTTGCTCTCAAGTGTTTTATAAATGATCGGCCGTGCTCCCCACGTTCTTGAGAAACCCTAAGTGTCTATTTATAGTTTAGAAACCTTTGGAAAGAGATAAGAATCAAAAACATACCTTATCTGGAATTTTTCAGGACGGCGATCCGGATCGGGATTACTGCGATCCGGATCGTCGTAACGAGATTGACGATTCCAGAAATCCAAGGGTTCGGGATCCGGATCGCAAGGCCCGATCCGGATCGTTCATGAATTTCAGCAACATCCAATGTTCGGGATCCGGATCAGAATAGGCTTGGATCCGGATTGGATTTGCACATGAACTAATACCCTTCGGGATCCGGATTGGATCATCTGATCCGGATCCTGAACATGTCCCATGTCCAGTTTTTGATTTTTATGCAATTAAAAATTCATCCAAGTGTTTCTACACTATAAGAAAGTATTCGGATCACCAAAATTATTTAGTTAAACATACCTGATCCTTTTGAATACTTTCTTCTTGAGATTGATGTAACTGATCCACAATTCTTCATCTTCAATCTTCAAGACTCAAGACACTGAGTGTCAACTTGAGCTCTTGTTGAATCTTCTCTAAGTCTTTGATTGCTGATTGACAATTTGATCCCTTTAAGACTCCGACTCAACTTACTGACTTGACTCACGAAATATGCCAACACCAAAATGCCGTAACAATCTCCCCCTTTGGCAATTTCGTGACAAAACCCAAAAATACATAAAACGCTCAAGTCACTCATCTTAAACCAAAAAATTCGAAATTCAATGTTATCACCAAAACATTGATTTTCTTTGCGTGAAAGATCCAATAAATACAAAATTACATTTGAACCAAACAGTCCTAGAACATACTCTATGACTTAGGACTTGGAGTCTTAAAGTGATGTAATTCCTGCAAAACAAAACTCCAAACAAAATCAAACGTTAGTCGTTAGAAATTAAAATCCTACATTTGATTCGTCCTTTTGGTTCTTTTGTTTTTCGGCTCTTTCAATCTTTTCTTTATCTCCCCGTATCTTGAGCATCTCACATCTCTAACATGTTCTCCATGTTCTCCATGTTCTTGAGCATCTATGTTCTCCCCCTTTGTGATACGATCATCATTTTCCGTTCTCCCCCATTTTTCTATTTTCGTTTGTCCTCTCTTGATGATCTCATCTCCATCATTTCTTCTTCTCCCCCTTTTTGTCACAAATTGTCAAACAGTGAACATACTAGACAAAAGGAAATTAGTTCATAGAGAAAGAGAGATAAAAGCTCAGTTCCGGTATATAACAAAAATGCAGATTGCGTACCGGTACCAGAAAGCAAAAATCAAATAATTTCTTGAAACAAATCCAATATTTGGAATCTTTTCAAATACCGATTTGTATTCCATCAAGAAATCAATTTAAGTGCTTTAAACAATGAATTCACACAGATGTCATTCAATCCAATTTCTTTCATTAGAATAATTTAGAAAAATAGAAACCAGAAAGAGTATGTAAGCACTTTAGCACATCAACTTTAAACAAAAGTCATCGTTTCATGCAACAAGAAATAGATTATACCAAATCTATCAAAAATACTCAAAAATGAAACGAAAATTTATGAAAATTAAAACTCTTAAAGTTGACCACTTTCAATTACATCTAACCTGATCTTATGAGTAATGCCTTTATCAAATCATCAATTTTGGTAAAGAAAATGAAATACAAAGATCAATAGATGTTTGAAATCCCCGATAAGTTAGATAATATATCTAGATAATCTGTTGAAGGAGTGGCTCTTCGAGCATCTTTTATCAAAAATCCCACCTTATACCAACCATGAAATATGACTGAGTCAAGTATTTCATTATGCATTTCATCAACATTTTTAAACACAAAAATTTGCTTTGCATACATGGGGTTTCTTTTTCTTTCTCTTTTTCTCTCCATGTGGTGGTAGTTTTCACACTCCTCATTGGGATGTAACTCTTTCCACATCTTTTGAGCATTTTACTTTTCTTTGACTCCCCCTCAATTGGCTATCAATTATTTAATATATAAGGTATTCAACCAAAAATTGATCTCGCATTCATACTCGACTAAGCAATCAAATATGATAATGACTATACCAAGAGATCACTGAGAGAGAAATTGACTTTGATCACTTAAAAGATGAATTAATTAACATAAATGATCATTGCAACATTGAAATATTATGATATCAAAAGCATAATAAATTTCTAAATGCGTGAAAGGATGCAATTAAAGTCAATTTAACCAATGCTCAATTAAACAACTCCTCTAATGAAGTGTCTTCAAGATTATGATTAAGGAGTCAAGTTGATAATCCAAGTAAAATTAATTTGGAGTGAATGAACGTGAAGCCCTTTTTATTCAATGCACTTGTTCGTTAAAAAAAACCCTTTTGTTCAAAAACAAAGTATAAAAAAAAGAGCATTGAGAAACATGTAATGCAAAGATTAAGCAAAATATGAAGGAAAACCAATCAAAGCATTACACACAGTCATAAGCTATTTAGAACTTAAGACAAGGAAAGATATCACCTTTCCGAATCCAAAATCGTCGGATCTTGGTTGTCTTGATTCATTGTGCCCGGGGTTGGTAGCTTTGACTGTTGGTCCACCTTAGGTCTTTGCCTCGCAATGATCCACTTGAATGATTGATGTTGTGGCTCGGACCTTTGGTGGGTTGAGTGAACTCCTTTGACTTGATGTGTCTTTTGATTCCGTTGAGTCCGCTCCGTAGATGAAGTTGCCGAAGTTTTTCTTTTTCTTTTTCGGGCAATACTTCACCAAATGTCCTTCAAGTCCACATAGGTGACAAGTTCTTCCTTTCAATTTATTTGGAACTTGAAGCATTCACAGTTTGGTCCTTTTTAAATCCCAAACCAACCTTGCTTGTTTGACCTAATCCGGACATACAATCAAGTTTCTTGGAACCGGTTGAAATCCTTTGTATGTCGGATTTAAGTTGATGGACTTGCTTAGTCAAAGCTTGGTTGGTGACATGAATCTCTTCAAACTGTTTTTCAAGAAAATCAATCTTGTTAATGTAGGAATTAACGACCATTTCCGATTGATTTATCTTTTCTTGGAGGATTTTATTATTATCCAATAAAAGCTCTCGTTCCTCCTCGAGATCATGAAGTTTGATCTTTAAAGCATGATTCTCGTCTTGAACTTCATGTCGTTGCTTCCTCAACTTCTTGTTAAGTTTGGCCATCTTCTTTGATTCCGCAAGAAGTTGTTGGTATGCCTCAACGAGTTCTTCTTCGTCCGACTCCCCCTCACTTGATGACTCTCCTCCGGATGTTGATGTTTCATGCAAAATTAAAGGAATAGAGTCAGTGACTAAAGATGATAAACACAAATTAGAAGAGGGAGTTTGAGAGGCATGAAAAGCAACAATTTTTTCTTTTTCCTCTTCACTTGAGGTCGATTCATCGAAACTAGAATCGTCCCAAGTTTTTGCTTGCAAAGCCTTCTTTTTGTATGATTTCTTAGAAGGACAATCCGTTGAAATATGGCCGTAGCCTCTGCATCGATAGCATCGGATTTCTCCTTCGAAATCATCTTTTTCTTTTTCTTTAGAAGGTTTTGCAATGCCTTTGAGTTTAGAGGATTTAGAACCCGATGATCCTTTAGATGGTTTCGTGGATGAAGATCCATCGGTTCGATTCTTCCAAAATTTCCGACGAAATTTCTTTGTGATCCGCGCCAATTGTTCTTCAAACTCGGCAAAGAGATTTCATCATCGGAACTCGATTCGTCATCTTCTTCCTTTGTTGATTTGAATGCAATACCTGTAAGCTTAGAAGAAGACTTGGAAGAATTTTGATTAGTAGGAAAAGTCATCTCATAAGTTTGTAAAGCACCTACTAATTCCTCTACACTCATCTCATCCGGATGACTAACGGTTTCAATGGCGGTAACTTTTGCCCTAAACCGTTCCGGAAGAGTTCGAAGAATCTTTCTTACAATTTTCGACTCCGGGATCTTTTCTCCTAAATTAGCACATGTATTAACTACATCTTGAAGTCTAGTGTAATAATCTGTAAACAATTCATACTCTTCCATATGAATAGAGTCAAATTGACTTGTAAGCATCTGGAGCTTTTGAATTTTTACAAGATTAGTACCCTCATGTGTAATTTTGAGAATATCCCAAATTTCCTTCGCGGTTTCACACGCGGAAATTCTCGAAACTCAGTCGAGGAAAGAGAATTAAATAAAGCGTTCATACCTTTCCCATTGTAAGAAGATCTTTCGATTTCCTCTTTGGACCATCTAGAGCGAGGTTTTGGGGTAGTAGAATTTCCTACTTCCTCAACCGGATGCACCCAACCGTATTCCACGGTTTGCCATACCCGCTCATCAATAGAGATGAGAAAAGCTCTCATCCGCATTTTCCAATATGCATAATTGGTCCCATCAAAAAGAGGAGGTCTAAAAATATTACCACTTTCACCCATCATGATAGATAAACCTAAAACCCTCTCTGATACCAATTGTAGAGTTATTTAGGATCCACAAGGATCTAAATAGGTACTATCAAACACCTAGAGGGGGGTGAATAGGTGTAATATTATAAAAACCAATCTCAGTGCAAAATAAAAAACAATGCGGAAAATAAAAATCAACACACCGAGATTTACGTGGAAACTCCAATCCAGGAGAAAAACCACGGGACCAACACGCAATAACAATCCACTAAGAATAGAAGAATAACAAGGTGATTACCGACTCCACGGACTCGACCCCTCCTTCAACTTCTTCGGACCTTGCGCTGACCGGTTGGATGTCCACGCAATAACAATCCACAAGAAAAAAAGAATAACAAGGTAATTACCGTCTCCACGGATTTAACCCCTCCTTCAACTTCTTCGGACCTTGCGCTCCACCGTTTGCACGTCCACTGCACACGTTCGAATCCACGAACGCCACTCGAATCCACGAGCACACGTTTCGAATCCACGAAACGCCTTCAACACACCGAATCCACGGTGCCACGTCGAATCCACGACGCAAACTCAGCCGGTAAGAATATTGGCTTCGATGGTGATCCTTTGCTTAGATTATCAATGAAGATCCATGGGAAAAATCTCTAAGCAAAGATTAGATCAATTCGACAAAAGATATGTTCTTGAAAGAACCGTCGAATTGACCTAAAAGAGGCTATAAAGAAGAACGATAAAAACCTAGCCTCTAGGGTTGCTCTCAAGTGTTTTATAAATTGATCGGCCGTGCTCCCCACGTTCTTGAGAAACCCTAAGTGTCTATTTATAGTTTAGAAACCTTTGGAAAGAGATAAGAATCAAAAACATACCTTATCTGGAATTTTTCAGGACGGCGATCCGGATCGGGATTACTGCGATCCGGATCGTCGTAACGAGATTGACGATTCCAGAAATCCAAGGGTTCGGGATCCGGATCGCAAGGCCCGATCCGGATCGTTCATGAATTTCAGCAACATCCAATGTTCGGGATCCGGATCAGAATAGGCTTGGATCCGGATTGGATTTGCACATGAACTAATACCCTTCGGGATCCGGATTGGATCATCTGATCCGGATCCTGAACATGTCCCATGTCCAGTTTTTGATTTTTATGCAATTAAAAATTCATCCAAGTGTTTCTACACTATAAGAAAGTATTCGGATCACCAAAATTATTTAGTTAAACATACCTGATCCTTTTGAATACTTTCTTCTTGAGATTGATGTAACTAATCCACAATTCTTCATCTTCAATCTTCAAGACTCAAGACACTGAGTGTCAACTTGAGCTCTTGTTGAATCTTCTCTAAGTCTTTGATTGCTGATTGACAATTTGATCCCTTTAAGACTCCGACTCAACTTACTGACTTGACTCACGAAATATGCCACACCAAAACCGTAACAACGTGCACACAAACACCCAAATACCCGCTGTCCTCTAACACACTGTCAGCTGCAACAATATCCTACAACTCACATAAGTGTACACGGTGTAAAAACTACAAGTTGTCCAAAACACATAATTGCGGTTTTTACACAATCAGCACGCAAAACGAGGAATTTCACCTCTATTTTCGAGCTCCTAAAATCCCAGAAAATTACGGTTGTGTTCCTCGCGAAAAATAGCCCAAAAATCGACTATTGAATCGCCTCGATCCGTATTCCTACGCTGAGAAACAAATCGTCGAAGTTGCCGCTGTCCAAAATCCAAACAGCAAAATAAGGGGTCAAATCACCTCGGGTCATGCCAAGGAATCGGAATCCAGAGAAACCATCAACATGAAAAACGAAGCCCTACCTCTTAGGAACACACTGGCGAAGAAATCGTCGAAATCGGACTCCTGTACTGCGCAGGGGGACTCCTCGGACTGAAATGCGACGATAACGGGCCGAAATGGGGGAAAACCGAGGCACATTGTAAAATCCGAACGCCGCTGTCGATCTTCCCGAAAATCTGGGAACGCACCACGAGGTAGAAAATCAGGGGGAACAACTTCTCTTCAAAGCACTTCCTCTCTTTCTCTCTCTATCTCTCGAAAAGGGCAGAAAAGAGGGGAGGGGAGGCCTATTTATAGGCCCAAATGAACAATTGGGAAAATTCCCCAAGAATGTCCAAGATTCGGGCGCATCGCCCGGTTTTCGGCTGCTACAGTGCGGCCCGGCCCGCGGACTTCCGGGCGGCTACAGTGCGGCCCGGCCAGCCCGGGCCGCACACGGAATCCCCTCCCGTCCGACCGTCGCCTGTCCGACCCGTTCCAGGCGCCCGCCACGCGTCCGCCAAACAGGCGCAGCCGTGTGCGGCCCAGCGGGGAGGCGCCACGCGTCCCCCCCCGTGGCGGCGTGGTGAGTGGCGCCCGCCAATGGCGGGGCGCCACGTGGCGGGCGCTTCCCCGCCCCGCCCTCCCGCCGCCGGGCGCCGCCTACGCACTGCGCCGCGCGTGCTTACGGCCGTTGCGCGTACGGTCGCAGGCGCGCGCCTGCGGGTGCACCCCGCGCTCAACGCGCCGTCCACCCGGGGCCGCCACAGGCGCGCCCCGGTGCACCGTGCACCGCGCCTGCCCCGGCCTGCCCGCACTGCCCGCGCACCCCTCCCCGTGCGCCGCGCGCCCTGGACCGGACCAACCGCCCTGCCACGTGGCCCGCCGGTGCACCGTGCACCGGCGGCCCTTTTCGTGGACCGAGAGCCGTGCGCCGGCCCAATAACAAGGCGCCACGTGTCCCGGCCGGTCCACAGATCCCCCCATGCACCATTTTGCGCAGAAAACTTCCGGGGGTCCGTTTTTGGGCATCCGGACTCCAAATTAAATAGTAAATAGCCGTTTTCAAGCGTTTTTCCCGCGCTGAATCCAAATACGGCCTCCGTTTAGCCTGATTCCACTCCAAAAATTCGGCAAAGTCAGCCGAAGGTCAGGCTTGCTTCTAAATCCACTCTAAGTCCAAACAACACATCACTTTGACATGTTGGGGCCCCCACACCAATACAAGTGTTCCACACCCCGAACAGGGAAAAACACAGGAAAACCTGGGACACTACATCCTCCCCCACTAACAAAAGTTTCGTCCTCGAAACTAAAATCATACCTCAATCCAGAGCCTCGAACAAGTAGGGGTAGGCGTCCATCATCTCTGACTCGAGCTCCCACGTCGCCTCGCGCTCATCATGATTGCTCCAAGAGGATCTTCACATAGGGGATGGTTCGATTGCGCAATTCTTTCACCTCTCGATCTAGAATCCGCAGCGGGCGCTCCTCATATCTCAAATCCTCGCTGATCTCGAGTGGTGCAAAGTCGATGACGTGCGACGGGTCGAAGACGTACCTCCTCAGAGTGGAAACATGAAAACATCGTGGACACCAGCAAGTCTCGGGGGAAGTGCAAGTCGATAAGCAACAGGCCCGATACGCTCCAACACCTCGAAAGGTCCAATGTATCGGGGGCTGAGTTTCCCGCGAATGCCGAACCTCCTGATCCCCTTGGACGGCGAGACTTTCAGAAATACATGATCTCCAACCTGAAACTCTAAGTCTCGTCGCCGAACATCAGCATAGCTCCTCTGTCGGCTCTGAGCGGTCTGAAGATGCTGTCGAATCCCGGACCTTCTCCTCTGCCTCTAGCAGTATATCTGGCCCCAAGGTCCGTCTCTCGCCTACGTCACTCCAATAAAGTGGTGATCGGCACTTGCGTCCATACAACGCTTCAAACGGAGCCATCTGTATGCTCGCTTGAAAGCTGTTGTTGTACGCAAACTCAACCAAGGATAAGTGCCGAATCCAACCTCCGCCGAAATCCAAGACGCAAGCCCTCAGCATGTCCTCCAAGATCTGTATGGTCCGCTCTGACTGCCCATCAGTCTGAGGATGAAAAGCTGTACTGAATCTGAGCTGAGTCCCCATCGCAGTCTGCAAACTCCCCCAAAAACGAGGCAAACCTCGGATCTCTATCTGACACAATGGAGGCGGGTACTCCATGCAGTCTCACAATCTCATCAAGGTATAACTGGGCTAGTCGATCGAGTGGCCAAGTAGTCTGCATAGGCAAAAAGTGCGCTGACTTGGTAAGTCGATCCACCACTACCCAGATAGCATCTGCTCCGCCCTGTGCCCTCGGCAATCCGACCACGAAATCCATGGTAATGTGGTCCCATTTCCACTCAGGGATTGGGAGACTTTGTAACTTGCCAGCTGGCACCCGATGCTCAGCTTTTACTTGCTGACAAGTCAAACACTGGGCCACAAATCTCCCGACATCCCTCTTCATGCCATTCCACCAAAATGTGCCTTGAGGTCCTTATACATCTTAGTCCCCCCAGGATGAAGGGTATAAGGTGTATAATGGGCCTCTCTCAATATCTGCTCTCTGATCTCAGCATCCACTGGCACACATGCTCGGTCCCTGTACCTCAGTACTCCCGCAGCATCCACTGTAAAGTCCCCTGACTGATCACTCGGAAGCTGATCTCGAATCCTGGTCAAGTGGGGGTCCTCACTCTGTTTCTCCCTGATCCTGTCCAGCAGAGTGGGCTGCACGACTAATGACGTCAGTCTAGCAGAGACCCCAGGGGACACAACCTCTATCTCGAGCCGTCTCATCTCCTCCAATAGGGGCGCCTGGTCTGTGATCAACATAGACAAACTCTGTACTGCTCTCTCGGCTCAATGCATCAGCGACCACGTTAGCCTTGCCTGGGTGGTAAAGGATATCCACATCATAATCCTTTAGTAGCTCTAACCACCTGCGCTGCCTCAAATTCAGCTCCTTCTGTGTGAACAGATACTTTAAGCTCTTGTGGTCGGTGTAGATCTCACAATGCTCTCCATACAGGTAATGGCGCCAAAGCTTCAGTGCAAACACCACGGCAGCGAGCTCTAAGTCGTGGGTAGGGTAATTCTTCTCGTAATCCTTGAGCTGTCTCGATGCATAAGCAATTACCCTCCCTTCCTGCATCAACACGCAACCGAGTCCACTGTGCGATGCGTCACTGTAGATCACATATCCTTTCCCCATAACAGGGAGGGAAAGGATAGGAGCAGTCATCAGTCTGTCCTTCAGCTCCTCGAAGCTCCTCTGGCAGTCCTCACTCCAGATAAACTTAACCCCTTTACGCGTCAACCGAGTGAGGGGTGTGGAAAGCTTCGCAAAGCCTTCCACAAACCGACGATAATAACCAGCTAATCCCATGAAGCTGCGCACCTCTGATACAGTCGTCGGTCGGGGCCAATCACGAACTGCCTCAATCTTCGCCGGGTCTACAGCTACACCGGCGGCGGAAATCACATGGCCCAAGAAAGCTACCTCCCGAAGCCAAAACTCGCACTTTGCCAGCTTGGCATACAACTTCTTCTCCGTCGCAGAAGTTGTAGCACAGTCCTCAAGTGCTCCTCATGCTCGGCCTCGCTTCGGGAGTAAACCAGGATATCATCAATGAACACCACCACAAAGCGATCCAGAAATGGGCCGAAATATCCTGTTCATCAAGTCCATAAAGGCGGCAGGGGCATTAGTCAATCCAAACGGCATAACTGTAAACTCATAATGCCCGTACCGTGATCTGAAAGCAGTCTTAGGAATATCCTCGGCCTTCACCTTAATTGGTGGTAACCAGACTGTAGATCAATCTTGGAAAAGACACAAGACCCTTGCAGCTGATCAAAGAGATCGTCGATGCGCGGCAGAGGGTACTTGTTCTTGATGGTCACTTTATTCAGCTCCCTATAGTCCACACACAGTCTAAGTGACCCATCCTTCTTCTTCACGAATAGCACCGGTGCTCCCCAGGGCGACACACTGGGTCTAATGAAACCCTTATCCATCAAGTCTTGCAACTGTGCTTTAAGCTCTCGCAGCTCAGCCGGTGCCATCCGGTAAGGAGCCTTAGAGATTGGCGCAGTTCCTGGAACTACGTCAATCACAAACTCAATCTCTCTGTCGGCGGCATACTAGTCAGCTCAGGTGGAAACACATCCGGAAACTCGCGGACGATAGGGATATCCCCGAGTCCCGGTGCCGCTGTAGGCCCCTCAACAACACTAGCCAAAAAGGCTACACATCCTCGGTGAATCATCCGCCTCGCTCGGGAAGTCGAAACCATAGAGGCAAAGAAAGCGCTCTGACATCCCCGGTACACCAACACCTCCTGGCCTGGCTCTCTAAAAGTGACAGTCCTCTCGGCACAGTCAATAGTCGCAAAATACCGAGCCAGCCAGTCCATCCCGAGAATCACATCAAATCCTGCAGCTGTCTCAAGACCAACAGGTCTGCTGGCATAATCCAGGACTCGATCTGCATCGGGCAGGACCAACAACACTCCTCCACGTGCAAAGTGTGATCGGGAATCTGTACCTCTCGTGCACGTGGCAAAAGTCCTACCTCTAACCCATGTAATGATGCAAAAGATCTACTAATGAAAGAATGCGATGCTCCAGTATCAAATAAGTGCGAGTCCTAATGCCAGAAAGTAAAGTGATACCTGCCACCACATGGTCTGCTGCTGAAGAATCCTCTACCTGTGCAGCATACACTCGCCCACTCTGAGCTGGAGGGCGATAATCTGTGGAATGGGAGAAGATGGCCTGCTCGCTGTAGCATAGGCCGCTGAGCCGTCGACCGCTGCTGCGATGATACTGGGGCAGATGCTGAAGAAGGGGCGGCTGAGGTCGAAAAGGGGCACGCAGCTCGAATGTGCCCTGGCTGTCCACATCCGTAGCAACGACCCCACCGCTGGTCGCAGGTGCCGGGGAAGTGCGGACCTCCACAGAAAATACAACTGCTGGGAGCCCGTGACTGTCGGGACTGCTGCTGCTGAGACTGTCGCTGTCGCTGTGGCTGCCGCTGAGACCCGCGCTGCGACGACTGCGATTCTGCTGCTGCTGCTGCTGCTGCTGGGGCCTCTGGGATCCACCAGGCCCTCGCCGCTCCGAACGCCCACGGCCCGGAAACTGAGGCGGTGGCGGTCGGGGCGGCCTCCAAGTACTGGCCTGTCCCCCCTCATCCTGGGCTGGTCGCTTTCTGTCGGAGCTCTGAGCGACCGCGGCCCCTGTCTGGCCACCACCTGATCACCTCTCTCCACCCACTGTGCATGCTCTGCGGCTGCCTCCAGAGTCTGAAATCTCTGAGCATGCACCAGTGTGTAAATCTCTGGACGAAGGCCTCCCTCGAACAACTCAACCTGGTGCGGACCGTCACGAGCGACGAAGGGCACACAGTTCAGCAACTCCATGAACTCCTGGAAATAGGCATGGGCCGATCGCTCGCCCTGCTGCAGGTTCTTCAAGTCGTCCTCCAACTTCTTCTTCACACTGGTCGAAAAATAGGTGTCCAGCACCATCCGCCGAACTCCTCCCAGGGCAGCTGCCGAGAAATCCGGAACTCCGGTGGCTCTACCCGCTGCCACCAAAAATCAGCATCTCCGTCCAAACAGTGCACCGCCATGTGCACTCGATACTTCGGGTCGATGAAGAAGTCCCGAAAAAGCTTCTCCATCGCAGAAAGCCATCTCCCAACAGCCGAGGGCTGAGCATCCCGCCCTGAGAATCTAGGTGGTCCCCGCTTAACAAACTGGGAGAGTTTGTCAGCAAAATCCTGCTCCTCCTCCGCAGTCAAAGGCTGAATAGCTCCAGGAGCCCCGCTACTCGAAGATGGCGCTGACGGCACAAAAGGTGCAACAGGAGGCACAAAGGCCTCAGGAACAGCTGGGGGTGGTGCCTCTCTCTGAGCAAGCAGCTGATCAATCCTCTGCTCCTGGCGGCGCTGACCCTCCGCCAATTGGGCCACCAAGGCCCTCAACTCAGTAAGCTCGGGGGTGTAGGCTGCTCTGGCTCAACAGGGGGTAAGGGACACCCCGAGTGGGAATCCGACGTCGGGGAGGCATCCTGCCACAAGAAACACGAATCAGTAACATAACCCCACACGACCCAATCTAGCGAAAGTCAAAGACATCCCCCTATTTCTGCGACTTTATGTTGTCTGCAGCCAACATAACGGTCCACCAGAAATTGGGTATGTCGATCCCTCTTCACTCACTGGAAGAGTCCAATAAATAAATCACGACTTTCGCGAAGTGTCACGCCTCTCACGCCCTATCATCCTAGGGTCTGCCAAAAGCCTAGGGTTTCCTAAGTCCCAACTGACCTATCCCTAAGCTCTGATACCAACTTAATCTGTCACGCCCCGGGTGTAAACCAGAACCCGGGCCCGCCAACAGATCCGCCGTGCACACAGAATTTTCCATGTACACGAAGCGCTGGTAACCTGCTCAGATAATAATATGCAATAAAGAGCAAAACAGAGCTGAACTAAAGAACTACAAGTAATCTCAGACTGAAATAAAGTAAAAACTGAAATAAAAGTACAATAAACTCCCAGCTCACCAAAATAATACAACCAGCTGGCCACAGCCAGACCCAAAAGTAAACTACTATAGTCTGAGATACAAAAGGGGAGTACAGTAATAGTCTAGCTAATCTCTCGCTCGGGGTAGACGATCTAGCTAGTCGGCGATCCTCTTACCTCGATCTGCCGCTGAAGGCCCAGCAGCTCCCACAGTCGACTCTGCAAAACAAAGGGGGAAAAGGACAAGAAACAACAATGGGGGTGAGAACTACTAGATAAACCAGTAGCCTCCCCTAGTGGGTAAAACCTCAAATGCTGACGCACCCACTAGGAATAAAGAGGCAAAAAGGAAAGAACAGTGGTATGCAATAAAGACTGCTGAAAAGAAACTACCACTACTATGCCTCTAAATGCAGTGCCAAAAGATGACTGTATAATGCAACTATAAAGCTGACTGCCCAAAGAAACCCAATCAGAGGGCCAGGAAATACTGGCACTGCCTGCTCTGTCATCACTCACAACTCACCAACTGACCGGCACCCATCACGGTCTAAAAGCCTACTCCGGAGTGGCACTCGAGGGGAGCGACCCACACGAGTAAAGTATCTCTGTATCAATCATCTCTGTAACCGATGTCTCATAATAGCAGGACTGGATCATGACCATGATCAAAGTGGGAATACTCCATCCACTAATGCAACCCCGATCCCCAATCTGGTGTGATAATAACACCCGGTCAACCGCCCAAAATCCGCGGCTACCGCTGAACCCATAGACCCCAATCTGATAAAGTAAAAACATCTGGTCAACCGCCTAACATCCGCGGTTGCCACTATGCCCCACAATCCCCTAAGACAATCCCAACTGTCCCAAACTCAAGGTTCAGACACCACTATCTCAAAATCCCGATCAGACTCGAGCATCATGCATCGATAGAGAAGAATAACAATAACACATGTTTTCTCCTAAGTCAAGTCCCATAATATAGTGCTGCAGTAAGATAGTGGCCTAACTAGATGTCCAATGAGCATGCAAGTGTTCTCTTTTAAAAACATTTAGAAAGGAACTAAGTTTCATGTGAAGAATAATTTTAGAACTATTTTAAAAATATTGTTGGGTTACTAATTTGCATGCGGTTCACGATATAGCAATTGTCCAATTTTCTTGTCCCAGATTTATCACATAGAAGCTACTAAATTAATTTAGGGGCCAAATGCAATAGGTTCATACACCACAAGTTATCTATCACATGTATAATTGGGAACTCTTTTATTCCTAGTGTGCAAGTCAACAAAGAGGGATACGCAACCACCCACCTCGAAAAGCGTGCACACAACACCCAGAAAATACCCGCTGTCCTCTAAACACACCGTCAGCTGCAACAATATCCTACAACATCACATAAGTGTACACGGTGTAAAAACTACAAGTTCCAAACACATAATTGCTGTTTTTACAATCAGCACGCAAAACGATGAATTTCACCTCTGTCCCGAGCTCCTAAAATCCCAAAAAAATTACGGTTGCGTTCCTCGCAAAAAATAGCCCAAAATCGACTCTTGAATCGCCTCGATCCGATATTCCTACGCTGAGAAACAAATCGTCGAAGTTGCCGCTGTCCAAAAATCCAAACAGCAAAATAAGGGGTCAAATCACCTCGGGAATCGTGCCAAGGAATCGGAATCCAGAGAAACCATCAACATAAAAAACGAAGCCCTACCTCTTAGGAACACACTGGCGAAGAAATCGTCAAAATCGGACTCCTGTACTGCGCAGGGGACTCCTCGGACTGAAATGCGACGATAACGGGCCGAAATGGGGGAAAACCGAGGCACACTGTAAAATCCGAAACGCCGCTGTCGATCTTCCCGAAAATCTGGGAACGCACTACGAGGTAGAAAAATCAGCGGGAAACAACTTCTCTTCAAAGCACTTCCTCTCTTTCTCTTTCTATCTCTCGGAAAAGGGCAGAAAAGAGGGGAGGGGAGGCCTATTTATAGGCCCAAATGAACAATTGGGAAAATTCCCAATATGTCCAAGATTCGGGCGCTCGGCCCGGTTTCGGGCTGCTACAGTGCGGCCCGGCCCGCGAAATTCCGGGCGGCTACAGTGCGGCCCGGCCCAGCCCGGGCCGCACACGGGATCCCCTCCCGTCCGACCGCCTGTCCGACCCGTTCCAGGGCCCGCCACGCGTCCGCTAAACAGGCGGCAGCCGTGCGGGCCCAGCGGGGAGGCGCCACGCGTCCCCCCCGGGGGCGGCGGGGTGGGTGGCGCCCGCCAATGGCGGGGCGCCACGTGGCGGGCGCTTCCCCGCCCGTCACGCCCGCCGGGCGCCGCCTACGCACCTGCGCCGCGCGTGCGTACGGCCGCGTGCGCGTACGGTCGCAGGCGCGCGCCTGCGGGTGCACCGCGCGCACCTGCGCCGTCCAACCCGGGGCCGCCACGTGGCGCGCCCCGGTGCACCGTGCACCGCGCCCCACACCGCTCCTGCCCGCGCTGCCCGCGCACCCTCCCGTGCGCCGCGCGCCCTGGACCGGACCAACCGGCGCCCGCCACGTGGCCCGCCGGTGCACCGTGCACCGGCGGCCCGTTCCGTGGACCGAGAGCCGTGCGCCGGCCCAATAACAAGGCGCCACGTGTCCCGGCCGGTCCACAGATCCCCCCATGCACCATTTTGCGCAGAAAACTTCCGGGGGTCCGTTTTTGGGCATCCGGACTCCAAATTAAATAAGTAAATAGCCGTTTTCAAGCGTTTTTCCGCGCTGAATCCAACTACGGCCTCCGTTTAGCCTGATTCCACTCCAAAAATTGAGCAAAGTCAGCCGAAGGTCAGGCTTGCTTCTAAATCCACTCTAAGTCCAAACAACACATCACTTTGACATGTTGGGGCCCCACACACCATTAACAGGTGTTCTACACCCCGAAACAGGGGAAAAGCCACAGGAAAACCTGGGACACTACATCAAGTGAAGAGGAAAAAGAAAATATTGTTGCTTTTCATGCCTCTCAAATTCCCTCTTCTAATTTGTGTTTATCATCTTTAGTCACTGACTCTACTCCTTTGATTTTGTATGAAACATCAACAACCGGCGGAGAGTCGTCAAGTGAGGGGGAGTCGGACGAAGAAGAACTCGTTGAGGCATACCAACAACTTCTTGCGGAATCAAAGAAGATGGCCAAGCATATCAAGAAGTTGAGGAAGCAACGACTTGAGGTTCAAGACGAGAATCAAGCTTTAAAGATCAAACTTCATGATCTCGAGGAGGAACAAGGACGTTTATTGGATAATAATAAAATCCTCCAAGAAAAGCTAAACCAATCGGAGACGAACGCAAAATTATATATGGACAAGATTGGTTTTCTTGAAAAACAGTTTGAAGAAATTCATGTCACCAACCAAGCTTTGACCAAGCAAGTTCATGAACTCAAATCCGACATACAAAGGCTTTCAACCAGTTCCAAGAAACTAGATTGTATGTGCGGATTAGGTCAAGCAAGCAAGGTTGGTTTGGGATTTAAAAAGGACCAAACTGTGCAGGCTTCAAGTTCCACAATCAAATTGAAAGGAAGAACTTGTCACTTATGTGGACTTGAAGGACATTTGGTGAAGAATTGCCCGAAAAAGAGAAAGAAGAGTCCTTCGGCAACTTCATCTATGGAGCGAACTCAACGGAATCAAAAGACACATCAAGTCAATGAAGTTCCCTCAACCCACCAAAGGTCCGAGCCACATCATCAATCATACAAGTGGATCATTGCGAGGCAAAGACCTAAGGTGGATCAACAGTCAAAGCGGACAACCCCCGGCCACAACGAATCAAGACAACCCAAAATCCAGCGATTTTGGATTAGGAAAGGTGATATCTTTCCTTGTCTTAAGTTCTAATTAGCTTATGACTGTATGTAATGCTTTGATTGGTTTTCCCTTCATACTTTTCTTAATCTTTGCATTACATGTTTTCAATGCTCTTCGTTTTTATACTTTGTTTTTGAACAAAAGGGTTTTAATGAACAAGTGCATTGAATAAAAAGGGTTTCACGTTCATTCACTCCAATTTAATTTTATATGGATTATCAACTTTACTCCATTATCATAATCTTGAAGATACTTCATTATAGGAGTTTTTGATAGTTATAAGCATCAAATTTTAGAAATCATGTGTGATCTTTAGATGCTTAATCTATCTCGGTTGTGTGAATTCATTGTGATAAACGTGAGACAACCGATAGACTAAAATTTGGGATTTAATTCTTTCACGTAAGAGATTGCATTTTTACAAGGAAAATAAATAAATTGTAAAAGATGTGGAAAGAGTTACATCCCCAATGAGGAGTGTGAAAACTACTACCACATGGAGGAAAGAGCTACCACCTCGGTCGTCCGAGTACTGTGTGCAGCTACCACATGTTTTGGATGCTTGAAAAATATTTTTGAAATTTTTAGTTGAAGCATTTGGAGATTCATATTCAAAGTTTTTATATTTTGAACATTCTCCTGGTTGGTATAAGGTGAGATAGTTGAAAGATGCTCAAAGAGCCACCCTTAGGTATTTTAGTGCTTATCTCAAATTTGAAAGGGTAGAATTCAAAATTGATGTCATTTGGAAATCTCCGTAAGTCATCTTTGTAAATCCGTTACATCTTGATAGAGTTTGGATCTCAAGATTATTTTTGATGACTTGTGTTTGATGAATATAACATGAAAAACTGTTTATAATGTTTTATCTTTGTTTTTCATGATTTAGGAGTAAATCTTTTTAATTTTGTGAAATTAATTGGATTGAATGGCATCTGTGTGAATTCATTGGTTAAAGCACTTAAATTGATTTCTTGATGGAATACAAATCGGTATTTGAAAAGATTCCAAAATCTGAATTTGTTTCAAGAAATTATTTGATTTTTACTTTCTGGTACCGGTACGCAATCTGCATTTTTGTTATATACCGGAACTGAGCTTTTATCTCTCTTTCTCTATGAACTAATGTTGTTAGATTTCCTTTTGTCTAGTGTGTTCACTGTTTGACAATTTGTGACAAAAAGGGGGAGAAGAGAAATGACGGAGATGAGATCATCGAGATAGGACAAACAAAAAAGGGAGAGAACAAAAAATAATGATCGTATCACAAAGGGGGAGAACATAAATGCTCAAGACAGGGGGAGAACATGGAGAACATGTTAGAGATGCTCAAGATAGGGGGAGAGAGCCGAAAAACAAAAGAACCAAAAGGACAAATCAAATGTAGGATTTTAATTTCTAACGACTAACGTTTGATTTTGTTTGGAGTTTTGTTTTGCAGGAATTACATCACTTGAAGACTCCAAGTCCTAAGTCATAGAGTATGTTCTAGGACTGTTTGGTTCAAATGTAATTTTGTATTTATTGGATCTTTCACGCAAAGAAAATCAATGTTTTGGTGATGGCATTGAATTTCGATTTTTTGGTTTAAGATGAGCAACTTGAGCGTTTTTATGTATTTTTGGGTTTTGTCACGAAATTGCCAAAGGGGGAGATTGTTACGGCATTTTGGTCCCGTGGTTTTTCTCCTGGATTGGAGTTTCCACGTATATCTCGGTGTGCTATTTTTATGTTCCGCATTGGTTTTTATTTTTGCACTGAGATTTATTTTTTAAATATTACACCTATTCACCCCCCTCTAGGTGTTTGATAGTACCTATTTAGATCCTTGTGGATCCTTAAAAACCAACACCCGGCATGATCTTCATAAGTATAATCCTTTGTAAACAGCCGAGAATCGGCAGGACCCTTGGTCGTCAGATCCCGGGTCGGTAGGTCACTCACAGGGGTTTTCCTAATAGAAACCCTGTTAGAACTCAAGGGTAAGAAGAAACGTTTATCGGCCGGCGTCAAAATGCCGCCAGATTTAGATTGAGAATTTGCCTCGAAAGTACTCTCAGAGACGAAAAAGCTACGATCAGAACACTGGCATAGAAATGGCACAGGAATCGGCATGAGAGAATAAGGCAATGTGGAGAATGGTGTAAGTGGCGCCTCTTTATAGGCCGATGAGGAGCGAAATAATGATAATCGTCCCTCGAAAAGCAGCAGCGTTTTAATGAAGAAACGGCGACAGACAGGTTTGCTGAAAACCAAGAAAGATCAACACCTGTGTGCGAATCTCTCAAACAGCGAACCACTCCACTCGCTACAAATCCCTCGGGCAGTGAGTAGATATCTTGCCAGGGTACGGGGGATATTCGTGGATATTGTTACGCAAGCCAGGTTTTTGACTTAACTTCGACAATCGTCCGAACGGCATATCAGGTGATTGCCAAGGGGGCATTATTGAGACCAAAATTTTCGCCACTCAAGGAAGTGACACATGGCGGCTACCATCGGCTAAAAGATGTCAACCGATGGGAGAGGGAGTCAAAAAGGGACTCGTGTCTTGATTAAAACCGGTCTCAGTCGCATAAGAGTGCAGCACGCGTCATACGCTATTCGGCCAAAGGCATCAACCGGCAGGAAAAACAGTAGAAACAAGAAGATTATCGCCCCATCCAGGATCAAAATCGACTGAGGACAAACGCCAGACCGCCCCAGTCGAGCAACGAAGAAGGTGAGGTCAGAGCCAATTCTTGGCTGCTCAAGCCGAAGAAGTAAAGACTCTGAAAGGAAGGAGTGCGAGATTTGGGCGCGAATCTCGTAACTAACTCCAGAGCGGCAAGTGGCGCCCATCATTGGAAAGCACTGAAAATCACGCTTCGGCGCGCTAATAAGGAGATGAACTTGGACGGAAAAATGGCTACTATCCTATTTGAGAAAATTCGACTTAAAAGGAAGTAGTTGAGGAATTTACGATAATTCTCCCCAAATCACGTCGATTATTCAAATTGGTAATTATACGCATGGTTAGGGAGTGTATAAATACCCAAAACATCTAAGGAAAAGGTGCCTTGCAGCCTCTTAAGCCCGAGGTCACCCTTGCTTTTCAATACCGTTCATATCTGCATTTACTATATTTTCTAGAAGTAGATTAATTTTAATTGGATACCAGTTTCCCTTGTAACGCTTCCTCAAACAATACAATTTTTAATCGGCTCCTAAGCCGTGTCAAATCTCTGTCTCTACCTCCCGGTTCGGCTACTCTACGCTGAACTCTCTCTCCCTCTCTACCTCCATATCCAATTCGGTTAATCTAAGCCGAACGTCGCCAGAGTTTGGTTGAGAAGAACACGGCCGAGCGGATCCCTTCTCGGCCCGTTCGCTTGATCCATTGGCACGCGATACATTCACATCTCGAGGGTCACCCCACGAGGCCGATCGACGACCGAATCCGGTCAACGGTAAGCGCGATATTTTCGGCCCCAAAAGGTAAATAAGAGACATGACACTAATAATAATAACTTGGTTTAAGATTTTGGGTTGTGGGTCGGGCCGTTATATGGGTGGGGTATAAGATGTACACTGCATGTGGAATGTACAAAAAATATTTTTCTTTTTTAAAGTGTACAATAGCATTTGTCATAAAACTTTTGTATTTTTAGGCCAAAAAACTTTATTTATTTTCTTGTTTTTTTAATTGTAGAGCTCCAGTACTTTTAATTTATCAAATGATTTACGATAAATGATTTATTAGAAAAGTAACTAAGATGCCCAAAAATAAGGTCGGCGCAAGAAATTATTTCCGGAGGGAGCATGAGTTTCTCAGTTATCTTGTTTATCATTCTTTTAGGTGACTTGTACTCTTTTGAAATGCAGCAAAAGGCCAAAAAATATTATATCCACTAAATTCACATTTTTCAGAATTAGAATCATATTTGCCTAATCGCATTACAAAAAACATATAAGCACCAAAAATTAGAGACTAGA
>JAQOTM010000196.1:30000-62687 GCA_029168755.2 Tillandsia fasciculata
ATATCCTTCAAAAACAAATCGGTAGTAACGAAGCTCGTTTGTTATCGATAGTATTCTAGCTCAACTCTCTCTCTCTCTCTCTCTCTCTCTCTCTCTCTCTCTCTCTCTCTATATATATATATATATATATATATATATATATATATATATATATGGGGCAATTTTCTATATACCCCTAAAAATTATTCTGTTTTCAGATTTACCCATTTTAGAAGGCTAATATTAAAAGTACCCTTCTTACGTTCCAACTTCTTTCCAAAATACCCTTGAAGTTAAACTCTATTAGTGTACCGTTTTGTCACGCCCCGAGTCCGCCAATTTGTACGGTTCGGGCACGCCAACAGACCCGCCAATCGGGTAAGACCTTTTTCTACCCGAAAGGAACGGTAACATCCATAATAACACAACAAGTGTATGCGGAAGCTCAATATCAGAGTACTAAAAATCACTACAAATTTAAACTTTCATTCAATAAACAACCAGTTTAAGCGGAAATGAAAGCATACAAGAGTGAACCAAAATTAAACTTATTACACTTTACATTTCTGAGCTTGCAAATAAAATTATTACAATTCTTTTACATAATTCCTCACCATACAAGGTTCACTCAAGAAATACATAGAAAGGGATACCTCTGCTAGACCCTCTAGGTCACTATGCTGCTGGGCCCTTGCCCCTGTCGTATGCCTCGCTGTCGACTGCATCTGATCTGTCTCGACCGCTGCATCCATTCCCGAACCTGTGGGGGGGGGTCACCCAAGGGGTGTGAGAACTTACGAGCGAGTTCCCAGTGGGTTCAACCACCGAGAGAGAGTGTCCTACACCACTTGGTCCAATGGAAGCAATAATAATAGTGTGCTAGGAAACTAAAATCCTCAACATCAATATGCAGCTATGCAATAATATATCACTACACTATCTGTGTACAACCATCAACCCAGCACTACTCTGTCTAGCCACACTAGGCTGCTAAGCACCAACTCGGCCACTATGCCGCTGTATACTGGGTTCAACTAACCCGGCCACCCTGGCCACTCTATTTTTCTTTATTCTTTAGATTCTGGTGCTTTAGTTCAAGTTAACCCTTGGAAATTCTTATCCAACGGGCCCGAGCCCGGTAGTCTTGCTACCATAAGATAAGATTTCTAAGGTTGCCGATAACACTCGCGAGTGTTACCCCGTCCTGCCGGGGGGACTTGTCATACGGGACACTGCCCGATAGGGTCACTGCCCAACTCTGACAAGAGTACTCTATCTACCAGTCATACGGGTCGCTGCCCGGGAGAGGGACCCTGTCCAACTCCTGACCGTTGTACGTTCGCCCCCGGAGGTACGCCCGTTTTATCTTTAATTTTTCTTTCTTTTCTTTTCTTTTTCTTTCTCTTTTATTTTAGTTCTTAGCCTCTTTGCTTTTGAACACTTGCTTTCCTTTCTTATTCGAGCTTATAGCTCCCATTTTGCCACTGGCAATTTACTTTCTCTTTTCTTCGAGCATTTAGCTCCTTGCTTTCACTTTTAGCCCTTCGAAAGTACCTCGTCCGACGGGTCACTGCCCAGGGAGTCCTGCTCCACTTGACGAGTCTCAAATTCGAAGGCGCCATTTACATTCTCTTTATACTTTTTAGCCACTTTTAGCTTGCTCTTTAAACTTTGCCTTTTTACAATAATTTACCTCTTATCCTAGGTCTCGCCATAAGGATAACTAGAGAGTCTCCTGGACTCTTAAACATTTCACCTTCATTTATTTAACTCAAATTGAAGTTAAAGTTATTGTCCATTTGCCCATACACCCTATGACTTTCTAGGGTTATATCTGTTAAACTCTTTAACCCTGGGATCTTATCCCATTTTTCCTGATTCCTCATTGAATCCTAGAGTTAACTTAACTCTATTTTCCTGTTCCACTATTAACTTAGAGTTACACTGACTCTAATTGCATGTTCCACTGTTATACTAGAATTACATGACTCTACTTTCCTGTTTTCCCTTTCATATCTCCACATTTGATCCATTGTTCCATTCTCTTGATTCCTTACTGAATCCCAGAGTCAACTTGACTCTATGCTGACCTCTAATTCACCTTAGGTTTCCTTTACCTAAGATCCATGTCATACTCATCTCAGAGTTCCTTGACTCTATGTTGAACACTAATTCTCCTTAGGTTCTCTTTACCTAAGTTCCATGCCATATACACCCTAGAGTTCTCTGACTCTATGTTGATCACTCTATCCAGTGTCCTTAGGTTATCACCTAAGACCATGCCACTCGTCCTCCCTAGGATAACTCCTAAGTTTGATGTCACTCGTTAAACCCTAAATCTAGGTTTTCTCCTAGTCTTACTACCAACATGTCCTTTCCCTTAATGCACATGATTCCTAGGGTTATACCCTAACATGATCACACTTATAATCAACAAATCTTTCTCATACATGCAATTATTTCATTTCATTCATCAAATAGTAATTACTTCTACGCATGCATATTCATCAAATATCTTTGGCAACCAACAGTTGCACTTTATCTCTGTGTCAATTTGCACACACACATCTATTCCTCTATCTCTGGCAACCAACAGTTGCCCTTACTCCATCTGAATCCATCTACACAAGCAATCATAATCATGATCAACCTAACGCCTCTAACAGGCTACTATCATGCTTCGAATCGAAAAGCAAAGGAGCAAGGGGAGAGGTCACCCAATTTCGGCAGAATTCCCCACCTTGTAGTGTACCCAATTGCTTGTAGACACTTGCAATTGGTCTCCGCGCGATTCCACTTGTTTCCTCGAGCTTGCACGCAAAACGGTGCGCATCCCTCGAGTCTGCACGCAAAACGGTGCACGCCCTCTAAACCTGCACGCAAAACGGTGCGCGTCAGTAAAACCCATACGCAAAACGGTGCGCGCCATTTCAGCCTGCACGCAAAACCATGCGTGCCAACTCAACCTGCACGCAAAACGGTGCATGTACCTCGAATCTGCACGCAAAACAGTGCACGACTCACAGTAGGGTTGCACGCAAAACGGTGCACAATTTTTCTGACCCTACATGCAAAACAGTGCATAACATTAGCGACAGCACGCAAAACGGTGCGCGACAACATGAACTGCACGCGAAACGATGCACGTACCTCGAAACTGCACGCAAAACGGTGCATATTTGTCTGTAGGGTTGCACGCAAAACGGTGCATATTTTTCCTAGCCCTGCACGAAAAACGATGCAACCATTAAAATCTACACGCAAAACGTTGCGTATTGGTCCAACCCGCACGCAAAACGGAGCACTTACCCCGAATTGGCACGCAAAACGGTGCACATCTGACTGTAGGGTTGCACGCAAAACGGTGCACATTATTCCGACCCTGCACGTAAAACGAGACGTATTGTTAGAGTCTACACGAAAAACGGTGCCCGTTAGTCCAACCTGCGCGCAAAACGGAGCACATACCTCATATTGGCACGCAAAACGGTGCACGCTCCATTTCCAACTTTGCACGTAAAACGGTGCACGTATTCCAAGCTTGCGCCCAAAACTGTGCACATTTGTCGAATTCGCACGCAAAACGGTGCATGTTTCCCCCGAGCGGCACGCAAAACGAGACGTGCCCAAAACGCTCGCAAAACTCGCGTAGTAAAACGGCACAGAAAAGTTGGGTCCCTAACATGCACGTGGCAAAGGAGTCAAATCCAAAATCCAAAAGGAAATCTTAAAACTGTGCCAAAAATACCGCAAAAATGACAAACGGGGCTTACCTCGACAACATCGTGCCGTACAATCACGCCCAATAGGCCTTTGGAACATCTTGCACGCTCCACGGAGTCCACGGCGCGCTCGTGCGCCCTCGAAAACCCCGGGCGAAATCGCCCGGATCGCCTCCTGGTACGCTCGGGTGAAGCCAAAAAGGGAAAAAGAAGGAAAAATGGGCCATTTCGGGCCTAAATAGGCCGATCCCGAACTTTCGGGCGCACCTTTCGGGCGCCCGAAAGTTTTCGGGCGGCTACAGTAAGAGCCCCCGCCGCGGTCCACGCGTCCACGACGCGCCAGCTCAGCGCCACGTCACCACGCTCGGCCAACCGGGGAGCGACACGTGTCCGTGGACCCATGCACCGCGACCACGGAACAGCGGCGGCCAATGGGAGGCCGCCACGTGGACCGCACTACCTCAGCGGTGGTTGCGTCTTGTCCCATCAGCGCGTCACATCGCGCTGACCGGCCAATGGGGGGCCGACACGTGGCCTGCCCCGCTGACACGCGCCAGGCGCGTCGCGCCTTCCCCGCGCACGCCCACGCTCCCCCGGTCAGAGCGACCAATGGGGAGGCGACACGTGGCATTTCCCCACCTACCGCGCGCCTCGGGCCGCGCGCCACAGCGCGTCGCGCGCGCTGCCCTGCCTCGGGATTCACGCCCGCGCCTCGGGATCCGTGCCCGTTGCCTCGGGATCCGTGCCATTGCCTCGGAATCCGTGCCGACTGCCTCGGGATCCGTGCCGCTACAGTAACTTCCGGGCGCGCACAGTGGATTTTCGGGCGCACCCGGACCTGGACCGGGCTGCTACAGTGAACCGGGTTCGCTACAGTGCAGCCCGGTTCGCTGCAGCCCGAAAAACCAACATGCTACAGTAACTTTCGGGCGCCCGGAACCCACTTTCGGGCGCCCGAAACTTGGGCCCAAGCCCAGTTTCGCCCGTTTTCGCCCGTTCTCGCCCGTTTTTCGCCCGTTTTCGCTCAAATTTGACGGGCAGCCACAGTTTAACTTGCTTTACCTCCTGGTACTTGAACTTTTCAGTTTGGACCATTTCTAATTTACCAAAAGTCCCACTGTATTTAATTTTGCTGGCGGAGCCCGTTCTCTCAATCCGGGTGTCCGATCAACACGAAATTTTTACTGTGGCCATAAAACATATTTACGGAGCTCCCGTAATTTTCTCGGAATTTTCTGAAACTGTGAATTTTTCACTTACCATCTGGGCCCACTTTCTCATATAAAATTCTAGATCACTAATTTTAACTCCGATTTGGGCCCGATTCACTTCCGAGTAACCCCTTTACTTTTCTACTGCCATAAAAATAGTATTTTATACTATTTTTATTTACATTTGTTTATATTCCAAGTTCTTGTCCACTACATTCTACCCCCCTTAAAATAAGTTTCGTCCCCGAAACTTGAATCGTATGTCGACTCTTACTTGACAAAGAGGGGGAAATCTTGCCCTCACTACTGGGCTCACTGCACCTCATGTCCGGCATCACATTGCCTGCTCGCCCAAAATTACCCGAGCGACCCCTTCCTGGATCCCTATCTCTTTTTAGGGACAGACTCAGCCTGGTGTCCGGCCACTTTCACCAAGTAGGTGAGAGACACAATTGAGCACTTGCTCTCTCTCAATTGCCACTAATGGCGAAGTCTCTTCTTGCGAAATCTTCACTTTAATTCAGCGACCTTTTTATCTTTCACAAGAAGGTTGCATCTACAACTAATCACATTTATCGCATTTTCCGGTCACTCCGCTGCCTAATGTGGAGGGCAAAAGGCCAATCCACAAGTCCTCAACTATCTCACACGCTGCTAGCGCTCTAAGTCCACGGGTTATCAGCTAACCCGATATCTCAGACTACTAATAGGTCCACAGACCACAGTCCAATAGGGGCCTATAGCCCAACCAGTCCAACTCTGTATAATGGCTCTCACTAGCACACAGACCCAATCGTCATACGGGTAGATCCTCACTTAGGATTACTACACCAACACTCCCACTAGGAGCTACAATACCTCAATCACCACTAGCTCTATAGCCTGGTCATATCTCACTCTCAGTGTACTACTAGCCTCAATGCTCACACGTGGCATTCCACGTTCCCGGGTCATCGCTCGGACTACCGTCCCGACCAAATCTCTATCATGCCCCGCCATCAGGTCTCGGGCCGCTGTCTCTCACAGCTGACTGCGCCTGCCCACTGGGCTACAGGCCCACAGTCCACAAACATGGTCCAGGCACGGATCGTCCACAAGCGAACCCGCTAATCGTCGCCACGCGACCACTACGCTCCACTGAGCAAAATCAACTAACAAGTCGTCAATCCACGACCCAAACTCTCTATATCAACTCTGGCCACACTGGGCAAAGGCTAATACGCCACCTAATCAGCTCTCTCTGGCTAAACGATACTCGTGCTCCATGAGCACCCAAACAGTTGGGCGTCCTATGCCCCCACGCTAACTCGTAAAAATCCAGTGTCAAGCAACTTGCTTAAACACGCGTATGACTCCTGTACACCTCTCCCAACTGGGTTGAGGCACCACAAATAACTGTCCACCAACTCTGGTGACTAACACGCGAATCCTACGGTGGCAATCCTTGCCGTTACACCGATCCATCAAATCGGCGCCACAAAACTCCCGCTCACTTGCGAGGTTTTCGAATCTCGAAACCTGTCCCGGGTCTTACCAACCCCACAATGCGGCAATTTAGCCACAATTATAGGCCACACGGTCACTACCGTTATCAGGGCGAACTTTCGCCACAAGGCCCGTAAATCTTTCTTGCCCTAACCCTTAGGACATACTTACTTGGTTCTCGCAACATAGCGATCACCATTTTCTTCGTGAGTCGGTCTCTCACTGGACCTCGCTGACCACACTTTGCCCGCAAACTAGCTGACACAAGCTTATAACACCCCCTGCTGAAGGTGCGGGGTGCACTGACAAAAGCTCGGTGGCCACTGCCACACTCTCTACTGTCGCCCCAACATGTGGCGACGCTGCATACTCATGCGTCATTTATACAAGCCTCAGCCTGCTGCGCTATCAGCCACTGGAGCCTATCTATCTGCTCCAACTGTCATGCTGACGCCACTCTTAGGCGTCGGAATCTGTCTTCCTGTCGGCGAAAAATTTCCGCCGACGGCAAGAAGTCTGACCTACTGTTGGACCACTCCAACAAGTGCGGTCACCTGCTATCGCAACTCGTATACCACGTTTGACCCCGAGCCCTCTCGGACTCGAGTCAAACAGGTGCGTTTTCCTATGTGGTGTCATCGCTACTATGCACACCACAACGAAACAACCAGCCCAAACTTAGCCATTTGAGCATCGCGCAGTCTATATACCGACAAAAGGCTCGTCGACCCAATCATGCGAAAGTATAAGAGGGTACTCCTTTTCATCTCCAACATTACGTTGTCGGCCGCCAACGTAATATTCGAAGAATGAAAGCTCGTTGCCCTCGATCAGTCCCAACATCCTTTTTGGGAACAACAAAACCCAATCAAGTACTTTCGCCACCACCCACGCACTCTCTCGTGCTAATCCCTAGGGTCTCCCTAAGGTTGCTAACCACCTAGGACTATTCCTAGGCTCTGATACCACTCTAATCTGTCACGCCCCGAGTCCGCCAATTTGTACGGTTCGGGCACGCCAACAGACCCGCCAATCGGGTAAAACCTTTTTCTACCCGAAAGGAACGGTAACATCCATAATAACACAACAAGTGTATGCGGAAGCTCAATATCAGAGTACTAAAAATCACTATAAATTTAAACTTTCATTCAATAACAACAGTTTAAGCGGAAATGAAAGCATACAAGAGTGAACCATAAATTAAACTTATTACACTTTACATTTCTGAACTTGCAAATAAAATTATTACATTTCTTTTACATAATTCCTCACCATACAAGGTTCACTCAAGAAATACATAGAAAGGGATACCTCTGCTAGACCCTCTAGGTCACTATGCTGCTGGGCCCTTGCCCCTGTCGTATGCCTCGCTGTCGTCTGCATCTGATCTGTCTCGACCGCTGCATCCATTCCCGAACCTGTGGGGGGGGTCACCCAAGGGGTGTGAGAACTTACGAGCGAGTTCCCAGTGGGTTCAACCACCGAGAGAGAGTGTCCTACACCACTTGGTCCAATGGAAGCAATAATAATAGTGTGCTAGGAAACTAAAATCCTCAACATCAATATGCAGCTATGCAATAATATATCACTACACTATCTGTGTACAACCATCAACCCAGCACTACTCTGTCTAGCCACACTAGGCTGCTAAGCACCAACTCGGCCACTATGCCGCTGTATACTGGGTTCAACTAACCCGGCCACCCTGGCCACTCTATTTTTCTTTATTCTTTAGATTCTGGTGCTTTAGTTCAAGTTAACCCTTGGAAATTCTTATCCAACGGGCCCGAGCCCGGTAGTCTTGCTACCATAAGATAAGATTTCTAAGGTTGCCGATAACACTCGCGAGTGTTACCCCGTCCTGCCGGGGGGACTTGTCATACGGGACACTGCCCGATAGGGTCACTGCCCAACTCTGACAAGAGTACTCTATCTACCAGTCATACGGGTCGCTGCCCGGGAGAGGGACCCTGTCCAACTCCTGACCGTTGTACGTTCGCCCCCGGAGGTACGCCCGTTTTATCTTTAATTTTTCTTTCTTTTCTTTTCTTTTTCTTTCTCTTTTATTTTAGTTCTTAGCCTCTTTGCTTTTGAACACTTGCTTTCCTTTCTTATTCGAGCTTATAGCTCCCATTTTGCCACTGGCAATTTACTTTCTCTTTTCTTCGAGCATTTAGCTCCTTGCTTTCACTTTTAGCCCTTCGAAAGTACCTCGTCCGACGGGTCACTGCCCAGGGAGTCCTGCTCCACTTGACGAGTCTCAAATTCGAAGGCGCCATTTACATTCTCTTTATACTTTTTAGCCACTTTTAGCTTGCTCTTTAAACTTTGCCTTTTTACAATAATTTACCTCTTATCCTAGGTCTCGCCATAAGGATAACTAGAGAGTCTCCTGGACTCTTAAACATTTCACCTTCATTTATTTAACTCAAATTGAAGTTAAAGTTATTGTCCATTTGCCCATACACCCTATGACTTTCTAGGGTTATATCTGTTAAACTCTTTAACCCTGGGATCTTATCCCTTTTTTCTGATTCCTCATTGAATCCTAGAGTTAACTTAACTCTATTTTCCTGTTCCACTATTAACTTAGAGTTACACTGACTCTAATTGCATGTTCCACTGTTATACTAGAATTACATGACTCTACTTTCCTGTTTTCCCTTTCATATCTCCACATTTGATCCATTGTTCCATTCTCTTGATTCCTTACTGAATCCCAGAGTCAACTTGACTCTATGCTGACCTCTAATTCACCTTAGGTTTCCTTTACCTAAGATCCATGTCATACTCATCTCAGAGTTCCTTGACTCTATGTTGAACACTAATTCTCCTTAGGTTCTCTTTACCTAAGTTCCATGTCATATACACCCTAGAGTTCTCTGACTCTATGTTGATCACTCTATCCAGTGTCCTTAGGTTATCACCTAAGACCATGCCACTCGTCCTCCCTAGGATAACTCCTAAGTTTGATGTCACTCGTTAAACCCTAAATCTAGGTTTTCTCCTAGTCTTACTACCAACATGTCCTTTCCCTTAATGCACATGATTCCTAGGGTTATACCCTAACATGATCACACTTATAATCAACAAATCTTTCTCATACATGCAATTATTTCATTTCATTCATCAAATAGTAATTACTTCTACGCATGCATATTCATCAAATATCTTTGGCAACCAACAGTTGCACTTTATCTCTGTGTCAATTTGCACACACACATCTATTCCTCTATCTCTGGCAACCAACAGTTGCCCTTACTCCATCTGAATCCATCTACACAAGCAATCATAATCATGATCACCTAACGCCTCTAACAGGCTACTATCATGCTTCGAATCGAAAAGCAAAGGAGCAAGGGGAGAGGTCACCCAATTTCGGCAGAATTCCCCACCTTGTAGTGTACCCAATTGCTTGTAGACACTTGCAATTGGTCTCCGCGCGATTCCACTTGTTTCCTCGAGCTTGCACGCAAAACGGTGCGCATCCCTCGAGTCTGCACGCAAAACGGTGCACGCCCTCTAAACCTGCACGCAAAACGGTGCGCGTCAGTAAAACCCATACGCAAAACGGTGCGCGCCATTTCAGCCTGCACGCAAAACCATGCGTGCCAACTCAACCTGCACGCAAAACGGTGCATGTACCTCGAATCTGCACGCAAAACAGTGCACGACTCACAGTAGGGTTGCACGCAAAACGGTGCACAATTTTTCTGACCCTACATGCAAAACAGTGCATAACATTAGCGACAGCACGCAAAACGGTGCGCGACAACATGAACTGCACGCGAAACGATGCACGTACCTCGAAACTGCACGCAAAACGGTGCATATTTGTCTGTAGGGTTGCACGCAAAACGGTGCATATTTTTCCTAGCCCTGCACGAAAAACGATGCAACCATTAAAATCTACACGCAAAACGTTGCGTATTGGTCCAACCCGCACGCAAAACGGAGCACTTACCCCGAATTGGCACGCAAAACGGTGCACATCTGACTGTAGGGTTGCACGCAAAACGGTGCACATTATTCCGACCCTGCACGTAAAACGAGACGTATTGTTAGAGTCTACACGAAAAACGGTGCCCGTTAGTCCAACCTGCGCGCAAAACGGAGCACATACCTCATATTGGCACGCAAAACGGTGCACGCTCCATTTCCAACTTTGCACGTAAAACGGTGCACGTATTCCAAGCTTGCGCCCAAAACTGTGCACATTTGTCGAATTCGCACGCAAAACGGTGCATGTTTCCCCCGAGCGGCACGCAAAACGAGACGTGCCCAAAACGCTCGCAAAACTCGCGTAGTAAAACGGCACAGAAAAGTTGGGTCCCTAACATGCACGTGGCAAAGGAGTCAAATCCAAAATCCAAAAGGAAATCTTAAAACTGTGCCAAAAATACCGCAAAAATGACAAACGGGGCTTACCTCGACAACATCGTGCCGTACAATCACGCCCAATAGGCCTTTGGAACATCTTGCACGCTCCACGGAGTCCACGGCGCGCTCGTGCGCCCTCGAAAACCCCGGGCGAAATCGCCCGGATCGCCTCCTGGTACGCTCGGGTGAAGCCAAAAAGGGAAAAAGAAGGAAAAATGGGCCATTTCGGGCCTAAATAGGCCGATCCCGAACTTTCGGGCGCACCTTTTCGGGCGCCCGAAAGTTTTCGGGCGGCTACAGTAAGAGCCCCCGCCGCGGTCCACGCGTCCACGACGCGCCAGCTCAGCGCCACGTCACCACGCTCGGCCAACCGGGGAGCGACACGTGTCCGTGGACCCATGCACCGCGACCACGGAACAGCGGCGGCCAATGGGAGGCCGCCACGTGGACCGCACTACCTCAGCGGTGGTTGCGTCTTGTCCCATCAGCGCGTCACATCGCGCTGACCGGCCAATGGGGGGCCGACACGTGGCCTGCCCCGCTGACACGCGCCAGGCGCGTCGCGCCTTCCCCGCGCACGCCCACGCTCCCCCGGTCAGAGCGACCAATGAGGAGGCGACACGTGGCATTTCCCCACCTACCGCGCGCCTCGGGCCGCGCGCCACAGCGCGTCGCGCGCGCTGCCCTGCCTCGGGATTCACGCCCGCGCCTCGGGATCCGTGCCCGTTGCCTCGGGATCCGTGCCATTGCCTCGGAATCCGTGCCGACTGCCTCGGGATCCGTGCCGCTACAGTAACTTCCGGGCGCGCACAGTGGATTTTCGGGCGCACCCGGACCTGAACCGGGCTGCTACAGTGAACCGGGTTCGCTACAGTGCAGCCCGGTTCGCTGCAGCCCGAAAAACCAACATGCTACAGTAACTTTCGGGCGCCCGGAACCCACTTTCGGGCGCCCGAAACTTGGGCCCAAGCCCAGTTTCGCCCGTTTTCGCCCGTTCTCGCCCGTTTTTCGCCCGTTTTCGCTCAAATTTGACGGGCAGCCACAGTTTAACTTGCTTTACCTCCTGGTACTTGAACTTTTCAGTTTGGACCATTTCTAATTTACCAAAAGTCCCACTGTATTTAATTTTGCTGGCGGAGCCCGTTCTCTCAATCCGGGTGTCCGATCAACACGAAATTTTTACTGTGGCCATAAAACATATTTACGGAGCTCCCGTAATTTTCTCGGAATTTTCTGAAACTGTGAATTTTTCACTTACCATCTGGGCCCACTTTCTCATATAAAATTCTAGATCACTAATTTTAACTCCGATTTGGGCCCGATTCACTTCCGAGTAACCCCTTTACTTTTCTACTGCCATAAAAATAGTATTTTATACTATTTTTATTTACATTTGTTTATATTCCAAGTTCTTGTCCACTACACGTTTGGAGCTGCCGTTATCTATGTGAAATTACCATTTTGCCCTTTCAAATATACCCAAAACCCTAAACCCTAAACCCTAAAACCCTAAACCCTAAATCCTAAAACCCTAAAAAACCCTAAACCCTAAATCCTAAAACCCTAAACCCTAAACACTAAACCCTAAACCCGGGCAAAATAGGTATATCTGATAGTTTTCAACTCCGATTATTATTTAACTCTAGTTTAACCCTAGTTAACTTAACAAAAGAAAACGGTAGGGGTATTTTTAATAACGGTGGAACGTATGAGGGGTATATTGGAAAGAAAAAAATAAAAGGGTTAAATCAGATATTTCTTCAGATTTCAGGGGTACACAGGCAATTATTCCTATTAATAGTATTCCAGCCTAGCTATATATATATATATATATATATATATATATATATATATATATATATATATAGAGAGAGAGAGAGAGAGAGAGAGAGAGAGAGAGTCCGGCTACTATGTTTGTAAAAGCACCATGTAATTGATGCTTGTAAGTTTTCTACTGTTAGATCTATCCCTTTGCCTAATTTCATCTCTTAGATCATGTTATTCTACCAACTACCCACTAAACTCAAAGGGCTTACTATCATCCTAACAACACATTGTCACGCCCCGAGTTTAAAAATCAGGTCTGAAATTTTTTTTTTTTTTTTTTTTTTGTTTGAATAAATCAGAGTTTGCAAAACAGGCGTAACAGACCGCCAAACATACAGGAAATCCCCAATCCCAAAGGATAGAGTCTCTCCTATACATGCACGGCTAGGCTAATCCAATCATCCATCAGAGATCAATCAACATCTAACTAATCAATGAATAATCAACAGGAATAATCCAAATAATCATGCAACATCAATCTGAAATAACTAATAAACTGAAAGCTGAAATAACGTAAAGGAAAATCAGCTACAGATCAACGGGGATCAAAATCATCAATCTATCTCATCATGGGGACAGCTCTATCGTGACCGCCTCACTGGATCGTCCCGACACCCCTCTGCCCGAACGACCTGAAAAATGGTCACCCAGGGGGTGTGAGATACACTGTACATGTATCCCAGTGGGCACGACGAGCCGAGAAATAGCTAATCGTACCTACTGGGTACAATAATCTGCGGATAGTAAAAATCATGGGGTAAAGCTGAACAATAAAGCAGATCTACTGATAACTGAATAAGCAGGTAATCAAGAGTAATGAACAGCAGGTAACCAATGCTGGAAATCAAGTACAGCTATGATAATCAAGCATAAGGGCTACAGGTAAGTAATGCAGGAAATATGAATATAAACGAGATAATCGATCATGACTGAGCAGTAAGGGTACAGGGTAAAATATCTACCAATAATAGTGCAAGATGAGAATAGTGCGTCGACAAAAGGAACTCAAGTACCCAATCAATGCCAGTGTTGGTCACGAGGACCTCAGGCTCATACCACTATCTGGCACCTATCTGGCTGACATAACCCCGCACCCACTGGTGCTGATCTGGGGGCTCACGGGTCCCTCTCTAGACCACTTTACCGGTAAAGAACACTGCGACGGTGGCCAAACCGTCAGTGTACGTGAAGTACAGCGATGCGTGGCAAGTCGTAATGATCAATCTCACGGTCTAGTGACCGGGTAGTCGGCAATGAGCCGAGATCCCAACAGAAAAATCATCTATCATATCGATCAAGATCTATCATACATATCTGAATATCGAGCAAACATCACAGATGAAAGGAAATAGCAGGCAAAATCCGATCATGACATCTATGTACTGGAATATAAAAGCTGATGAACAAGTGTACATGCTGTGACTAAAGAATCACTGTCTATCGGGAGAATCATATGGCATATAGATATATGAATCATCAGGAATCTATCAATCAGGATCAATCATGCATGTCGGAATATAAAGCAATGTCCCAAACGACGGGAATCAACGAGTGAAATCAAATCATGCAAATCTATATACTGGGACATAAGAGCTGGTAATCAGAACATATAGTATGTCTCACATAGATCAAGCTATATCAGAACTAATCATAGGGCATGTCAATGCAATCATCAGAGTTAATCTGGATAAAATCAGGAGGTATCTATGACGAGTCCAAAAGAATCAGTATCTATCAGGAAGATCAGGTGATATATGCAGTCATCATAAGTCATATATGGGTCAAATCGACAAGCTAATTCAAAAACAGGTGTCCGACTGGACTAAAGCAACCAGAGGGCCAAAAAGCTAAAGCCCGGATCGAAAGTAACCCACCTGAATGACGGCAGATCCTCGAACTCCCGCACAGCTACTGGGAGGCTGGTGCTGAACAGCTGGGCCCTGAATAATAAGATATGATCAGTAATACTCACAAAAACCCATCCCCGACGACATAACAACAACGCGACGCTAATACGGGCAATTATCGTTGATTTATTGAATAAATTCCAATTCCCGATCCACGAAAGTCCACGGGACTCTAACCAGATGCCTAGTAGGTGTGTAAACACTGTCTAGGGACAGCCACTAAGTCCTATTTGCGTTTCAGTCCATAAAATATTTTAATTTGCATAAAATCATTGAATTGATCTGCTGTTTCGACTCGTTCTTGGAATCCGGGGATCCAACGACGACGCCGTAAGTTCCAGCGTGTCACATTTGATGAGACAGACCCCGTGCTCACAACTTTGGGTCAATGCGAAACCCGAGAGCAAAGTTAGCTCTTTAACTCTTTATGTTAATTGCACTATTTTGCCTTGATCTTAACATCTAGAAGTCCAGAAGCTACGCGGCGAGTTTCAGCGCGTTCAGCATGACGAGACAAAGCTCGTGCTCACAAATTTGGGCTGGCACGGGGCCCGAGGGCAAAGTTGGCCCAATGTCTTTAAGTGTTCAATATACAACATTGCACCAATATTACTTATACATGACCAAATCCAAAGTTTAATGAAGCATGGTGTTCCACAACTGTTAAGGATCATGGTGCTCACCTGAAGCTTACCGGAGGCTGGCCGGAACAGTAGCCGGAGCAGCACCCTAATCCGCAAGGAGCTCGGTTTGGGTATTCTTGGAGCAAACCTAGTTCGGACCTGCTACAGAGTGGAGCACCAGGTAAATAGAGGTCCAGAAGCTGCTTGGTCTGTGTGGGGTCGAGCCCCGGCAGCCGGAGGCGGCGGCGGCCGGAGATGAGTCCGAATAGGGTGGCTCGGGTGCAACTTTGGATCTTGCTACAGGGGGCTCTGGCCCCAAAGTAAATTGATGGAAAGCATTATTAGGGCATCTAGGCGTTACCTGTACGGTTGGCCGAAGTCCGGAGACCGCGACGGCGGCCGGAGGAGGAGCTCGGATCCGAGGGTTGGTGCAACTGTAGAGAACAGAAACCCTACGTAAAAACTCACATGCAACCCCATACAAAGCTTAATAAGGACCCAATATGCCTACCTGGGTCACCACGCGGCGGCCAGAAGCGGCGGCGATCGCCGGCGCCCGAGTTCCACCCAAGCTCGAAGAAGATGACGAGCTCTAATGGCGGATTCCGGCCGGCGGTGATCGGGCTTCTGCAACTTGGACCAAAAGAATCCCCTCAGCGCCAGGGAGCTTCCTGCAGTGTTGGTTGGGGTCGGGGACGAGCGGCGGCGCCGGGCGGCGAGGCTCGGCCGGAGTGCAAGAAGACCCGGTTCTAGGGCTTCGTCGTGCGGCGCGGATCTATATCCGATCAACCCCAAACTTCGGGGGAAGCCTGCAGTCACCAAGGAACAAGATAAACGGCCTTGATCGAGATTTTAACGGCCGGATGAAACCCGAGGTTGAGCTCGGCCAAAAACTAGGTTTCCGGCGATAATGGACTTCCGCCGGCAACCGGAGGCTCGGCGACGGCTCGGGCTTCACCAGGGAACCCAACTCGACGTCAGGAATCACACCCACACACACTCGAGCCAAAAAAATTAAGTTTCCTCCAACAATATACCTCGCCGGAAAATCGTGGAAGGAGAGGATCTCCCCGCGGCCGTGTACGGCGGCGGCCGGCACTGGGGTCACTTCGGTTCGGCTTCAACTGCGCAGAGGATCTCTTCCAAGGCGTTTGGAACCGCCCACAAGCTTCTGTGTGGACCTCTCCCTCTCCAACCCGAGATGAAGAAGGTTCAGCTTCCTACTTCTCCGGCGAGGGGAGGCGCGGCCGGTGCGGGGAAGTTCCGGGGAATGCGGCCGAGGAGGGGGGTGTTGTTGAGAGTGCGGCTGAGGGGCTGAGGGCTACGAGGTTTGTGGCTTTGGAACCCTAACCTAGCTATATGTATATATATATACATATAAGCACAATTGCATTCTAAGCCCCCGACTCTTGGTATTTTGCGCACAGACCTTCCCAGCAATTCTCATTCACAGCTAAGTCCTTCCCTAATCAGTGGCACGCAAAACAAAGCATAATTTATAGGGTTTATAGTGTAAAAACCACACTTTTTGCTGTATTTTTCGCTTTTCGAGGCGATCCGGTCGTCAGATCGAAAAACGAACTTCGCCACGACGTCCGGCTCGACGAGACCTATCAGGTAGCAATTTTTGATTTTCGAGAAAACGCCCAGATGAATTTTTGGGTCCATAAAACTGTGTCAAAATACAGTTGTTTGCGGTTTTCGAGTCTTTAGAGTCGTCAAACGAAAATTCCGTCAGCGCCATTGCGTTCAGAACGACGAAACCGTTCAAATCCACTATTTGAAGTGCTATGATCGGCTTCCCGATAGTGAATTGGCTCAACGTTGGTGCTAAGGGGATTCAAAATTCGGGTTTACTGTTCACTTGTACCCGCGACTTAAGTCGCGGGTCCCGCCGGTTTCTTCGTCGATTTCTAGAAGATCCGACCGTCAGATCTGAACAAGCTTAATATGGTTTTCGCTCAGTTCGACGTGACGGTCGCACTCGTGATCTCGGATCTTCGAGATCAAGCTCGGATTGAAAAGCGATGTTTCTGGCCCATTAACTGTGTAATTTACACTGTAGAAAAGGGGCACTGAGGCTACTCTTGCCGTTCATGATTCAAAATCAACTAGACTTTTATTATTTTCCCTTTTTATTTAAATACAAAAATTCAAGTTCTTACATCTCTCCCACCAAAAAGAAAGTTTCGTCCCTGAAACATACAACTTAAAGTCATACATTATGAAATGTTTACACCAGTTTGTTCGAGAGCTACGAAATCAGTCGTCGGGTTTTCCTCCGTTGGCTCTCCCTGAGGGGTCAGTGCATAGACGCGTCCACCTGCCGACTGATACCCTCCAGTTGGTGGTCGAGGGAGAGGGGGACGCCCAGATGAAGCTGAGCTAGGCGCCGGTTCTTGTCGTCGTTGCGAAGGTGCAGGTACAGGGGCTGTGTGAGGTCCCGGAATCCCCGGTGTAGGAGTTGCTGGTTGTTGGGCAGCTTTTAGTGGCCGTTGGGAGTGTTAGTGCGCGTGTCGGGCCCAAGACTGGATTGTGATGCAATTTGGGATTTAGTTGCATCGCTGGAGGCCTGCGGGATGTGTTGTTGGTGCTTGCGCGCTATTTGGACACACGTGGTGGACTTCGAGCTTAAATGGAGATCCCATGGGATTTGGGTGACCCGTCGGGTGTTTAGAAGTGATTTCGCCTTATTCTGATGTCAAAATTAGACTCCAGGTGAAGTGTGGATAAAAGTTTACCTCTCCGGTCGCCTTCGGGGATTTTTAGAGTTGGAATTTGGCAAATCGGACTTTAAAAATGGACCCGGCGCGAAAATCGGATCGAGTGGGCTTTCGGCAAATTTTCGGGTGAGAATTTGGAGAAACGGACATCGTTTTTGGATTCAGCGCGCGAAATCGCTAAGAATGGACTATTTATTTGTTGGTTTTGGAGCCCGGATGATTTGCACGTTTTTCGAGGCGGAGCGGCGCGTTTTTCGAGGCAAGCGCGGCTCGGGAAGCGAGGAGGACGGCGGCGCGCGTCCCGAGGCGCGCGTCAGTGCGCACCTCGGCGCGGAACGCGCGGAGCCCGCCACGTGGCGGGCTCCGATTCGCGCCCGCGCGGGCGCGGGGGCACGCGCTCCCGTGTCACGGGCGCGTGTCCCGCGCCCGGGTGGCGCGCGGTGTAACGCGCCCGTGTGGCGGGCGCGTTACCGCGCGCCACATGGCGCCCGGGCGCGTGCGTGAGCCCGGCGCACGCGCCCGGCTGTGGACCCGTCCGGTTGGAGCTCCCCTATTGGCCCGTGCCGTGGACCGGCCCCGTAGACCACCCTCTTTCTTCCCCTTTTTCTTCTTCTTCTTCTTCCTCCCCGCACCGCCATCTTCTTTCTTTCTTTCTTTCTTCCGCACCCGAGAGCGAGAGAAGGAGTGAGGAGGGATTTTTGGGAGGTGCGGCGGCGGCGCGTGGACCTCGTTTTGCGTGCGAGGTCGCCCGGGGAGCGTTTCGGCGACGGCGGCGCAAACGGGTAAGTCCCGTGTGTTAGTTTTACTGTATTTTTGTACAGTTATTGGAGCGTTCTTTTAGACTGTAGTTGCCCCCACCGTGCACCGTTTTGCATGCGGATCCTGGCACCGTGCTCCGTTTTGCGTGCGGACCCCGTTTTGCGTGCGGATCCTGGCACCGTGCACCGTTTTGCGTGCGGACTCCGGCACTGTGCACCGTTTTGCGTGCGGATCCCGTTTTGCGTGCGGATCCTGGCACCGTGCACCGTTTTGCGTGCGGACTCCGGCACCGTGCACCGTTTTGCATGCGGACCCCGTTTTGCGTGCGGATCCTGGCACCGTGCACCGTTTTGCGTGCGGACTCCGGCACCGTGCACCGTTTTGCGTGCGGACTCCGTTTTGCGTGCGGATTCTGACACCGTGCACAGTTTTATGTGCAGACTCCGTTTCTGGTGCGGACTCCGGCGGCATGCTCCGTTTTGCGTGTGGACTCCGGCGGCGTGCTCCGTTTTGCGTGCGGACTCCGGCGGCGTGCCCCGTTTGCGTGCGGATCGCGTGGAAGCCAATTGCAAGTGTCTACGAGCAATTGGTGGCAAATCGAGGTGGGTGGCCTTATCTCCAAGTTTTATGGACTGTACAGTATTTCTACTGTTGTAGGACTATGCATGATAGTTATTTCATTGGGTAGCATGCTATATTGTAGGAATTGTTATTCCTTTTATTATCTGTTAATATAGTTATCTTGGAACTTGACCTAGCACCCCCGTCATATGTTGCATGTGTAACCAGACCAGTAGAAAACCCTCACTTGGGCTAGGGTTATTTATGCTTAGACATCCACACTGTTCTTTCATCCCTGGACATAGTGTTTCTCGCCCGGGTAGTGGGCCGAGAGGTCGGGACTTGCTTTTAGTGTGGGATGCTTTTGCACTCTTGCTTGGGAGCAGAGTGGAGTCTGGTAGTTGTAGCGGGTTGCTTATCTGTGCGGGGAGCCGTTTGGGTAAACGGTAGTCCCGAGAGGTCTTGTTTCCCTTTTACGTTGTCGTAGGAGGGAGCCGTTGAGTAGACGGTAGTCCCGGGCCGTCGAGTATCTTCCGGTCCGTCTTGTTGGGAACCGTTGGGGTTGACGGTGGCCCCAGGTCGTTGAGTGTTGTCCGACCTGTTTTGTTACCCTGAGTTGTGGGTCGTTCCTGGCTGTGGAGTATCTCCAGCCAGTGTGCTTTGTGCTGCGAGCTGTTGGAGAGGCTAGTGTCTCGTGTTTGGGTTAGCCGATCAGCTGAGTCGTCGAGAGTGCTCCGACTGTTGGCGAGATATTTGGGGATCTTGAGTCCTACCGTTCTGTGAGTGAGCGTGGATTTGGACTAGCCTGCATATGCCAATGTTTGATTACTCTATGCCGCGCCGTTTTCCTCAGTTGGAGCCGCGCCCCTGAGATGCCGCTGTGGATGCGATGGTTGGCCTGTTGAGGCAGTTTTGCGCGAGGGATGAGTTAGTCGGACAGGACGCCCCACGTAAATCCCGTCCTCATGTGGATGTGTGGTAGTGGGCAGGAGCGTTCCTAGTCGACAGGCGTGGGCTTGACTGGACCTTTGAGGTAGTCAGTTCGATTGGGACGATTGAGCACCTTGGGTGCGAGTGGTCTCATTTACTTTGATCTGTTCCACTTTTGAGTATCTAGATAGAGGCATGATAGCTGTAGAGTAGTTCCAGCCTTTCTTGTTCAGATTTCTTTACCTGTTATCTTTTACCTCTGGTAGACTTGGTGGGCAGACCGTTGGACTTGTTGACGGCACCCACTGAGAACTACTGTGGGAAGTAGTTCTCACACCCGTCGTGGTGTCTTTTCCCCAGGGACTTCTTCTTCTGTTCCTGTGCTCCTGTTGCTGATCCTTCGGACCGAGGCGAGGGAGTCGCGAGCTAGTTCCCTACCCGTCGTTGGAGTGTAGCTGTACCCCTTCAGAGGAGAGCTCCAGTTGATTAGTTTACTTCTTTTACTCTGTTGAGAGACCTTTGTTGTGAGGTATAGAGTTGTATTTTACTTTTACAGTTTGAGAGGCTGTTGTAGTGAGGATATTCTTGTATCGAGAGTCTGTACACTGATGTATTTATTGGAGATACCTCCCTTTGAGTTTTGTATCAGAGGACTTTTTATACGATCGTATGTGGGAGATGGATTTTGTATTATTTCAGTTGTACAGTGTTCGGATTACAGTTTTTAGTTGTTTACTTTCAGCTCTCTGATATCTGTTTACTGTAGATGTTTCTTTCTGCAGGTTAGACGCTTCGTCTGTACGGCAGTTTCCGTACAGATGGCGGATCTGTTGGCGAGCCCGGGTCGCAGTTTCGACCCCGGGGCGTGACAGATTAGAGTGGTATCAGAGCCTAGGTTGTAGGTCGTGGTGGACTTAGAAACCCTAGGCTTGTGGTTGGATATTAGGATGACTACGTGAGAGTCGTGACTTTTAGCGAGAGTCCTGATTGAGTTTTTACCTCTCCCAAGGGACGGGATGAGAGATTGGCATGTTTATTTTCCTAAGCGATTATGTTCGCTGCCGAACAACATGATGCTATGGAATGGATGACATGCCTTAGACTTTCGCTGGATTGGGTCGCTTGGTTGTTGTGTCCTGACGTTTGTTATTGTGCAGCGGATTGCGATACCCCTGAGACGTCATGTTGTGTTAGGACACACCCCGCACCTGATGAGTACCCGAGCAGCGGGAGACGGAGCTATCAGAGCAGTGCGAGACCCAGGAGTTGTGTGTTGTGTTAGTTCCCCACTTTAACCGGGAAGGGCCGAATCCCTGAACGGTAAAAGATCGAGAACTTCGATAGGTGAGCCTAGAATCTGTTCTTGTTTGATTGGGGTTCTAGGCACCGGTCTATCGGGATTTTCGGATCTTTGCCGTGTCAGTCGGTTCTTCTCGCTTATTGAGTGGGGCGTTGTTGTGGGAGCCGTTTGAAGTGACGGCGATCCCAGCTGTGAGGATATTTTCCCTGGCTGAGATACCAGGAGGATATTTTCCCTGGCTTACCAGGAGGATATTTTCCCTGGCTGTGTTACCAGGAGGGTATTTTCCCTGGCTGAGTCACCAGGAGGATATTTTCCCTGGCTGAGTTACCAGGAGGACATTTTCCCTGGCTGAGTTACCAGGAGGATATTTTCCCTGGCTGAGTGACCAGGAGGATATTTTCCCTGGCTGAGATACCAGGAGGATATTTTTCCTGGCTGAGTTACCAGGAGGATATTTTTCCTGGCTGAGATACCAGGAGGATATTTTCCCTGGCTGAGTTACCAGGAGGACATTTTCCCTGGCTGAGTTACCAGGAGGACATTTTTCCTGGCTGAGTTACCAGGAGGATATTTTCCCTGGCTGAGTGACCAGGAGGATATTTTCCCTGGCTGAGATACCAGGAGGATATTTTCCCTGGCTGTGTTACCAGGAGGGTATTTTCCCTGGCTGAGTCACCAGGAGGATATTTTCCCTGGCTGAGTTACCAGGAGGACATTTTCCCTGGCTGAGTTACCAGGAGGATATTTTCCCTGGCTGAGTGACCAGGAGGATATTTTCCCTGGCTGAGATACCAGGAGGATATTTTTCCTGGCTGAGTTACCAGGAGGATATTTTCCCTGGCTGAGTTACCAGGAGGACATTTTCCCTGGCTGAGTTACCAGGAGGACATTTTTCCTGGCTGAGTTACCAGGAGGATATTTTCCCTGGCTGAGATACCAGGAGGATATTTTTCCTGGCTGAGTTACCAGGAGGACATTTTCCCTGGCTGAGTTACCAGGAGGACATTTTCCCTGGCTGAGTTACCAGGAGGATATTTTCCCTGGCTGAGATACCAGGAGGATATTTTTCCTGGCTGAGTGACAAGGAGGATATTTTCCCTGGCTGAATTACCAGGAGGACACATGCCCTGGCTGAGTTACCAGGAGGACACTTTCCACTGGCCGAGCTACCAGATGGATACATTGCCCTGGCTAAGTTACCAGGTGGGCACATGCCCTGGCTGAGTTACCAAGAGGGTACATGCCCTGGTCGAGTTACCAGGTGGTTGCTTCAGTGAGATTGAGATGGTCTGACAGGACGCCGAGATTTGGTGGCGTCGAGTTCATCCTGTTGGACTACCTGGAGCGCCGTTGTTGACTTGGAACCAGTTTCGTGCTTTGCGGCTCAGGGCCTTCGTTCCCGACAGTGTAAGCAGAAACTGGAAAGGGGATCTCAGACTCCTGCAGCAGGGGAGTCGACCTCTTCTGGATTATGTTCGCGAGTTTTGCGATTGTTGAGTGGTGTACCTCATGTCGTCTGATGAGGCCCAGGAGGATGAGCTAGTTGAGATAGGACTGCGATGGAATATCCATCACTTGGTGTATTCTCGGCGGGTGCCAACGTTTGCCAACGTTAGATGCAGCGATTGTGCATGCTCGGTGGGTTGACCGAGGAGCTGTGATCATGTCTTAGATTGATGGAGCGCCAGGGACCAGCTCCGGAGAGAGGCATCCAGTGCCGCCTGTGTGTGGACAGTCGAATAGATCGAGACCCCGGGGCTGCCACGATCCCAGTCTGAGGGTCGTGAATCTTTGAGGAGACAGAGACCTGGAGGTTCTCCAGAGCCGATGCATCAGCAGCAGCAGCGGGATGACTGTGTCTTTTGTGGTGGGCTGCATTCTGCGCCGTAGTGTGACCACAGGCAGGGCACAGATCATGGTCTTGTCCTAAAGCGGGGTCACCAGTCGCTTTGGCAGCTTCGGCTCCTCCTCCTCCGCTCTTCCAGACAGGCGGAGCTTCGTCAGGTTGTGGCCAGATAGTTAGGGCCACTTCTTCGCGGCAGTCCGACGGATGACCACCCCCGAGCGAGAGCGTCTATGTCGCACAGGATGAAGATTCGGGGGCAGTTGGCCACGTGGTGGCAGGTATTAATCTTACCTCCCCTTCACGCACGTGAGCGTTAATTGTTACCGGAGCATCGCATTCTTTTCTTCTGTAGGGCATTTGCATTGATGTATGGGCTAGAGATAGGACCCTTAGCTTGTGCTCGTGAGGTTCAGATACCTGATCACGTCTTGCACATAGTTGAGTGTTATTGGTCCTGCCCAGTGCAGTTGGGGCCCTGGTTTTTTTTTTGCCTGTTGATCTTTTGGCCCTTCCGCAGCTCCGGAATTCTTCGAGGGTATAGGACTGTGAGGATCTGAGGCCTTGATGCTTGAGTGATGCCACACCGTTGATACACGGTGGTGATGCCACACCGTTGATACACGGTGGTGATGCCACGCCGTTGGTGCACGGCAGTGAGGCCACGCCGTTGGTGCACGGCAGTGATGCCACACCGTTGATACACGGTGGTGATGCCACACCGTTGATACACGGTGGTGATGCCACACCGTTGATACACGGTGGTGATGCCACGCCGTTGGTGCACGGCAGTGAGGCCACGCCGTTGGTGCACGGCAGTGATGCCACACCGTTGATACACGGTGGTGATGCCACACCGTTGATACACGGTGGTGATGCCACGCCGTTGGTGCACGGCAGTGAGGCCACGCCGTTGGTGCACGGCAGTGATGCCACGCCGTGGGTGCACGGCAGTGATGCCACGTTGTAGGTACGCAACGGTGAGAGTTTTTGGGGATGTTTCGGACTTTTGGTCGCGAGTTTGGGCATCAGCTTTATGATCGCCTTGCGAGCCAGTTTTCAGTCCCGTTCACCGACGGTTTGGATCCCGTCAGGGTGTTCTCTTGTAGTTGAGGGCTCGACTTCGACCCGCGGGTCTGTTGGGGTTATGATAGCTTGTTGAGCGACCAACTGTGGCACGAGATTGTGCCTTTTGAGGATCCCTTTTCAGGGTAGCCTGCAGTTGTGTAGTCCACTCGGGTGATTTCGGATCGGAAGTAACCGAGTGAAGACCCCAACTTATTGGTTTCCCTTCCTTATTGGATGAATGTGCGGGTATGCTTCGGGTCGCCTTGTTGAGGTTGGCACCATGATGTAGTTTGGTGCGTGTTGAATTAGTGGGTTTTTCCCATTTCCCCCTGCCTTTATGAGGAGCCCTTTGGTTTTCCACGTCTCAGCTCAGTAGTGATGTGTTTTTCCTCGCCTGTGATTTGCTTGCCCCTTTGAGATCCGTGATTATTGGAGTACGAGGGACGCCCGTTGCAAATTCTGGCTCGAGAGATGAGAGAATTGCACAACGGGTCATACCGTACTTGTTGTTGTTGCGGGGTAATCACGAGGAGCGAGTGGGGTTTAGGAAGCTGGAGACGTATTCTTAGATACCTAGCCGTGGTATTCTTGACTCCGGATGGGCTTGATCTAGTTTCGAGGACGAAACTTTCTTTTAGTGGGGGAGGATGTGAGGTCCCGGAATCCCCCGCGTAGGAGTTGCTGGTTGTTGGGCAGCTTTTAGTGGCCGTTGGGAGTGTTAGTGCGCGTGTCAGGCCCAAGAATGGATTGTGATGCAATTTGGGATTTAGTTGCATCGCTGGAGGCCTGCGGGATGCGTCGTTGGTGTTTGCGCGCAATTTGGACACACGTGGTGGACTTCGGGCTTAAATGGAGATCCCGTGGGATTTGGGTGACCCGTCGGGTGTTTAGAAGTGATTTCGCGCGATTCTGATGTCAAAATTAGACTCCGGGTGAAGTCCGGATAAAAGTTTACCTCTCCGGTCGCCTTCGGGGATTTTTAGAGTTGGAATTTGGCAGATCGGACTTTAAAAATGGACCCGGCGCGAAAATCGGATCGAGTGGGCTTTCGGCAAATTTTCGGGTGAGAATTTGGAGAAACGGACATCGTTTTTGGATTCAGCGCGCGAAATCGCTAAGAATGGACTATTTATTTGTTGGTTTTGGAGCCCGGATGATTTGCACGTTTTTCGAGGCGGAGCGGCGCGTTTTTCGAGGCAAACGCGGCTCGGGAAGCGAGGAGGACGGCGGCGCGCGTCCCGAGGCGCGCGTCAGTGCGCACCTCGGCGCGGAACGCGCGGAGCCGCCACGTGGCGGGCTCCGATTCGCGCCCGCGCGGGCGCGGGGGCACGCGCTCCCGTGTCACGGGCGCGTGTCCCGCGCCCGGGTGGCGCGCGGTGTAACGCGCCCGTGTGGCGGGCGCGTTACCGCGCGCCACGTGGCGCCCGGGCGCGTGCGTGAGCCCGGCGCACGCGCCCGGCTGTGGACCCATCCGGTTGGAGCTCCCCTATTGGCCCGTGCCGTGGACCGGGGCCGTGGACCGGCCCCGTAGACCACCCTCTTTCTTCCCCTTTTTCTTCTTCTTCTTCTTCTTCCTCCCCGCACCGCCATCTTCTTTCTTTCTTTCTTTCTTCCGCACCCGAGAGCGAGAGAAGGAGTGAGGAGGAGATTTTTGGGAGGTGCGGCGGCGGCGCGTGGACCTCGTTTTGCGTGCGAGGTCGCCCGGGGAAGCGTTTCGGCGACGGCGGCGCAAACGGGTAAGTCCCGTGTGTTAGTTTTACTGTATTTTTGTACAGTTATTGGAGCGTTCTTTTAGACTGTAGTTGCCCCCACCGTGCACCATTTTGCGTGCGGATCCTGGCACCGTGCTCCGTTTTGCGTGCGGACCCCGTTTTGCGTGCGGATCCTGGCACCGTGCACCGTTTTGCGTGCGGACTCCGGCACTGTGCACCGTTTTGCGTGCGGACCCCGTTTTGCGTGCGGATCCTGGCACCGTGCACCGTTTTGCGTGCGGACTCCGGCACCGTGCACCGTTTTGCGTGCGGACCCCGTTTTGCGTGCGGATCCTGGCACCGTGCACCGTTTTGCGTGCGGACTCCGGCACCGTGCACCGTTTTGCGTGCGGACTCCGTTTTGCGTGCGGATTCTGACACCGTGCACAGTTTTATGTGCAGACTCCGTTTCTGGTGCGGACTCCGGCGGCGTGCTCCGTTTTGCGTGTGGACTCCGGCGGCGTGCTCCGTTTTGCGTGCGGACTCCGGCGGCGTGCCCCGTTTGCGTGCGGATCGCGTGGAGGCCAATTGCAAGTGTCTACGAGCAATTGGTGGCAAATCGAGGTGGGTGGCCTTATCTCCAAGTTTTATGGACTGTACAGTATTTCTACTGTTGTAGGACTATGCATGATAGTTATTTCATTGGGTAGCATGCTATATTGTAGGAATTGTTATTCCTTTTATTATCTGTTAATATAGTTATCTTGGAACTTGACCTAGCACCCCCGTCATATGTTGCATGTGTAACCAGACCAGTAGAAAACCCTCACTTGGGCTAGGGTTATTTATGCTTAGACATCCACACTGTTCTTTCATCCCTGGACATAGTGTTTCTCGCCCGGGTAGTGGGCCGAGAGGTCGGGACTTGCTTTTAGTGTGGGATGCTTTTGCACTCTTGCTTGGGAGCAGAGTGGAGTCTGGTAGTTGTAGCGGGTTGCTTATCTGTGCGGGGAGCCGTTTGGGTAAACGGTAGTCCCGAGAGGTCTTGTTTCCCTTTTACGTTGTCGTAGGAGGGAGCCGTTGAGTAGACGGTAGTCCCGGGCCGTCGAGTATCTTCCGGTCCGTCTTGTTGGGAACCGTTGGGGTTGACGGTGGCCCCAGGTCGTTGAGTGTTGTCCGACCTGTTTTGTTACCCTGAGTTGTGGGTCGTTCCTGGCTGTGGAGTATCTCCAGCCAGTGTGCTTGTGCTGCGAGCTGTTGGAGAGGCTAGTGTCCCGTGTTTGGGTTAGTCGATCAGCTGAGTCGTCGAGAGTGCTCCGACTGTTGGACGAGATATTTGGGGATCTTGAGTCCTACCGTTCTGTGAGTGAGCGTGGATTTGGACTAGCCTGCATATGCCAATGTTTGATTACTCTATGCCGCGCCGTTTTCCTCAGTTGGAGCCGCGCCCCTGAGATGCCGCTGTGGATGCGATGGTTGGCCTGTTGAGGCAGTTTTGCGCGAGGGATGAGTTAGTCGGACAGGACGCCCCACGTAAACCCCGTCCTCATGTGGATGTGTGGTAGTGGGCAGGAGCGTTCCTAGTCGACAGGCGTGGGCTTGACTGGACCTTTGAGGTAGTCAGTTCGATTGGGACGATTGAGCACCTTGGGTGCGAGTGGTCTCATTTACTTTGATCTGTTCCACTTTTGAGTATCTAGATAGAGGCATGATAGCTGTAGAGTAGTTCCAGCCTTTCTTGCTCAGATTTCTTTACCTGTTATCTTTCACCTCTGGTAGACTTGGTGGGCAGACCGTTGGACTTGTTGACGGCACCCACTGAGAACTACTGTGGGAAGTAGTTCTCACACCCGTCGTGGTGTCTTTTCCCCAGGGACTTCTTCTTCTGTTCCTGTGCTCCTGTTGCTGATCCTTCGGACCGAGGCGAGGGAGTCGCGAGCTAGTTCCCTACCCGTCGTTGGAGTGTAGCTGTACCCCTTCAGAGGAGAGCTCCAGTTGATTAGTTTACTTCTTTTACTCTGTTGAGAGACCTGTGTTGTGAGGTATAGAGTTGTATTTTACTTTTACAGTTTGAGAGGCTGTTGTAGTGAGGATATTCTTGTATCGAGAGTCTGTACACTGATGTATTTATTGGAGATACCTCCCTTTGAGTTTTGTATCAGAGGACTTTTTATACGATCGTATGTGGGAGATGGATTTTGTATTATTTCAGTTGTACAGTGTTCGGATTACAGTTTTTAGTTGTTTACTTTCAGCTCTCTGATATCTGTTTACTGTAGATGTTTCTTTCTGCAGGTTAGACGCTTCGTCTGTACGGCAGTTTCCGTACAGATGGCGGATCTGTTAGCAGGCCCGGGTCGCAGTTTCGACCCCGGGGCGTGACAGGCTGTGATCTGCGCAGGCGCGGAACCCTGCGGGCACTCCGAAGCTCTATGTCCCTGTTGGCCGCATTTGAAGCATCGGCCGTGACGTTAGTCGCAGAGGTGCGCTCGGTGAGTACCCCCGCAGAAAACACACGGCCGGGATGGCTTCGCCTTTTTATCCTGATTTGAATGCCCACTGCCATTTCCAGGATGCGCCCTTTTCTTGTCCTTTCCTTTGTCCGCCGCATTCCGCTCAGCGCGGGACATCCGGACCTCCGCCTCGATAGCCAGACACCGCTCCACGCAGTTGTCGAAGTCGGTGGAGAGGTGGGACGCGAGCTGCCGGCGGATCTCAGGCCTTAAGCCCTGCGAAAACAAGCGTACCTTGCGGCGTACCTTGCGGCGTTCCTCGCGCACCGCCTGTGGAACCAGATCGGAAATGCGCAGGAACTCCTGCTCGTATTCCCGGACGCTTTTGTTGCCCTGCTTGATAGTTTCCAATTCGCGTTCGAGACCCTCCTTGGTGGTCTCCTTGAGGTGATGGTGGTACATGGCGGCTTTAAAGTCTTCCCAGGCAGGATCAGCTGGACTCGGGAAGTGGCGCTCTCGATGTCGCCTCCACCATTTGGATGCCCAGCCCTCCAGGCAATGAGCAGCGATGTGGACCTTGTCTCGGTCCTCAGTGTAGGCGTCTTGGAACAGTTTCTCCATGTGGTCGATCCATAGCTCGACCGCCCAATGGTCATCGTCCTTGCCGTCGAAAACTTGCGGCTTGAATTTCTTAAATTCTAGCAAAACCGCCTTTGCTCGAGCCTTCTCCGCCCGCTCGGCCTCGACATCGGCCGCAGAGTCAGGAGCGGGGGAAACAGAGCAGAAGGAAGAAGACGCGGCAGAAGCAGTGGCGGCATGGGCAGCAGCAACCCCCGGTACCGCCTTGGAGGCTGCGACAGGGGCTGGAGCTGGAACGGGCCCCGCCGGTGGTGGTGCGGGGTTTACGTCGGGCTCTGCCAAGCCCTCAGGCTCGGCGACAGCCGGTGCAGCAGGGGGTGCAACCGGCGGTGTGACCTCAGGAACAGCAGGTGGAGGAGCAGGCGGGGCAGGAGTAGAGGGGCCAGCAGCCTGTTGCTGCATGAAATGCTGGAACATCCCAGCCAGAGTCGCCATCTGGGTCTCAAGCCGGTCCATACGGCCCTGATCGACGGGCTCGCTCGGCGTGCTAGGTGGTCGGCCGACTCCACGGCCCGTGCCCCGTCCGCGTCCACGACCTGGAGTACGAGCCATAGCTGCAACACACAACCGGGTCAGAAACAGACTCCAACAAAATACCCTGAGTTCTAACCCTTAGGTTCGACCTACCCAACGTTCTCACGCGACAAGTCATCCTAGGGTTCATCCTAACCAGTTCCTAATCAATTTTTCCTAGGTACCGTGTACCTATGCTCTGATACCATCTAATCTGTCACGCCCCGAGTTTAAAAATCAGGTCTGAAATTTTTTTTTTTTTTTTTTTTTGTTTGAATAAATCAGAGTTTGCAAAACGGGCGTAACAGACCGCCACACATACAGGAAATCCCCTATCCCAAAGGATAGAGTCTCTCCTATACATGCACGGCTAGGCTAATCCAATCATCCATCAGAGATCAATCAACATCTAACTAATCAATGAATAATCAACAGGAATAATCCAAATAATCATGCAACATCAATCTGAAATAACTAATAAACTGAAAGCTGAAATAACGTAAAGGAAAATCAGCTACAGATCAACGGGGATCAAAATCATCAATCTATCTCATCAGGGGGACAGCTCTAACGTGACCGCCTCACTGGATCGTCCCGACACCCCTCTGCCCGAACGACCTGAAAAATGGTCACCCAGGGGGTGTGAGATACACTGTACATGTATCCCAGTAGGCACGACGAGCCGAGAAATAGCTAATCGTACCTACTGGGTACAATAATCTGCGGATAGTAAAAATCATGGGGTAAAGCTGAACAATAAAGCAGATCTACTGATAACTGAATAAGCAGGTAATCAAGAGTAATGAACAGCAGGTAACCAATGCTGGAAATCAAGTACAGCTATGATAATCAAGCATAAGGGCTACAGGTAAGTAATGCAGGAAATATGAATATAAACGAGATAATCGATCATGACTGAGCAGTAAGGGTACAGGGTAAAATATCTACCAATAATAGTGCAAGATGAGAATAGTGCGTCGACAAAAGGAACTCAAGTACCCAATCAATGCCAGTGTTGGTCACGAGGACCTCAGGCTCATACCACTATCTGGCACCTATCTGACTGACATAACCCCGCACCCACTGGTGCTGATCTTGGGGCTCACGGGTCCCTCTCTAGACCACTTTACCGGTAAAGAACACTGCGACGGTGGCCAAACCGTCAATGTACGTGAAGTACAGCGATGCGTGGCAAGTCGTAATGATCAATCTCACGGTCTGGTGACCGGGTAGTCGGCAATGAGCCGAGATCCCAACAGAAAAATCATCTATCATATCGATCAAGATCTATCATACATATCTGAATATCGAGCAAACATCACAGATGAAAGAAAATAACAGGCAAAATCCGATCATGACATCTATGTACTGGAATATAAAAGCTGATGAACAAGTGTACATGCTGTGACTAAAGAATCACTGTCTATCGGGAGAATCATATGGCATATAGATATATGAATCATCAGGAATCTATCAATCAGGATCAATCATGCATGTCGGAATATAAAGCAATGTCCCAAACGACGGGAATCAACGAGTGAAATCAAATCATGCAAATCTATATACTGGGACATAAGAGCTGGTAAACAGAACATATAGTATGTCTCACATAGATCAAGCTATATCAGAACTAATCATAGGGCATGTCAATGCAATAATCAGAGCTAATCTGAATAAAATCAGGAGGTATCTATGACGAGTCCAAAAGAATCAGTATTTATCAGGAAGATCAGGTGATATATGCAGTCATCATAAGTCATATATGGGTCAAATCGACAAGCTAATTCAAAAACAGGTGTCCGACTGGACTAAAGCAACCAGAGGGCCAAAAAGCTAAAGCCCGGATCAAAAGTAACCCACCTGAATGACGGCAGATCCTCGAACTCCGGCACAGCTACTGGGAGGCTGGTGCTGAACAGCTGGGCCCTGAATAATAAGATATGATCAGTAATACTCACAAAAACCCATCCCCGACGACATAACAACAACGCGACGCTAATACGGGCAATTATCGTTGATTTATTGAATAAATTCCAATTCCCGATCCACGAAAGTCCACGGGACTCTAACCAGATGCCTAGTAGGTGTGTAAACACTGTCTAGGGACAGCCACTAAGTCCTATTTGCGTTTCAGTCCATAAAATATTTTAATTTGCATAAAATCATTGAATTGATCTGCTGTTTCGACTCGTTCTTGGAATCCGGGGATCCAACGACGACGCCGTAAGTTCCAGCGTGTCACATTTGATGAGACAGACCCCGTGCTCACAACTTTGGGTCAACGCGAAACCCGAGAGCAAAGTTAGCTCTTTAACTCTTTATGTTAATTGCACTATTTTGCCTTGATCTTAACATCTAGAAGTCCAGAAGCTACGCGGCGAGTTTCAGCGCGTTCAGCATGACGAGACAAAGCCCGTGCTCACAAATTTGGGCTGGCACGGGGCCCGAGGGCAAAGTTGGCCCAATGTCTTTAAGTGTTCAATATACAACATTGCACCAATATTACTTATACATGACCAAATCCAAAGTTTAATGAAGCATGGTGTTCCACAACTGTTAAGGATCATGGTGCTCACCTGAAGCTTGCCGGAGGCTGGCCGGAACAGTAGCCGGAGCAGCACCCTAATCCGCAAGGAGCTCGGTTTGGGTATTCTTGGAGCAAACCTGGTTCGGACCTGCTACAGATTGGAGCACCAGGTAAATAGAGGTCCCAGAAGCTGCTTGGTCCGTGTGGGGTCGAGCCCCGGCAGCCGGAGGCGGCGGCGGCCGGAGATGAGTCCGAATAGGGTGGCTCGGGTGCAACTTTGGATCTTGCTACAGGGGGCTCTGGCCCCAAAGTAAATTGATGGAAAGCATTATTAGGGCATCTAGGCGTTACCTGTACGGTTGGCCGAAGTCCGGAGACCGCGACGGCGGCCGGAGGAGGAGCTCGGATCCGAGGGTTGGTGCAACTATAGAGAACAGAAACCCTACGTAAAAACTCACATGCAACCCCATACAAAGCTTAATAAGGACCCAATATGCCTACCTGGGTCACCACGCGCGGCCAGAAGCGGCGGCGATCGCCGGC
>JAQOTM010000196.1:62787-91240 GCA_029168755.2 Tillandsia fasciculata
CGGCGGCGGGCAGCGGCGCAGCGGCAGGGCAGCGGCGGAGCGCGGAGGAGAGCGGCGCGGGCAGCGCGGGCAGCGCGGGCAGGCGCGGGCAGCAGGCGCTGGTGCGCGGTCCATGGGCCAGGCGTGCACCGGGTGCACCGACTTTCCCTTGCCACGTGGCAGCTCCTGATTGGCTGGCCGGCTTCTAGAAGCGTCTGGATGGTTGACACGTGGCACGCTCCTATTGGCCGACATTTTCCGGAGAACCCGGAGCGCGGACCGATCACGTGGACCACGTGGACACGTGGCGAAATCTGATTGGCCCTGCACAGGCTGTTTCCTGTTTGGTTGACACGTGGCGCTTCCTGGTTGGCCGTTTCGGTGTTTCGTGTTTGGATCAGGATCCCGTGAGGGAATATTCCCTTTTGGCCCATTATATAGAGGTCCCCACCCCCTCTCTTTGCACCTTGGATTCCGAGCCAAGGAGAGAGAATCAGAGAAAAGTTCCCTCTACGAAAGTTGTTCCTCTCTCTCTCTCTTTCTCTCTCTAGAATCTCAGGAATTTAGGAGTTACAGATAGTGAGATATCTGCGACGCGGCGCACTGCGACGATTTTCTTTTAGGCCCATTTCCCGTCGCAGTTCCGTCGAAAATTCACTGCGGGCTAACCAGGTGGAATTTTTGGACGATTTTTGCGACAGCGCGACCGTAAGAGGTAGGGCTTCGATTTCCGTATTGATCATTTTGCTCTATTTCGTACTTTTGGCACAGTTTTCAGGTCCTCTTTGACCCCCCTTTTTACTGTGATGGTTTTTGGACAGCACCGACTTCTCCGATTTTTATCTTGACGTAGGAGCGTCAGATCGAGGCGTTTAAAGAGTCGATTTTGATCTACTCTTCGCGAGGAACGCAACCGTGATTTTTCTGGGATTTTAGGAGCTCATTTTAGAGGTGAAAAATTTCTCTTTTCCCGTGCTGTCTGAAAAACAGCAAATAGTGTGCTTTTTGGGATTTGTATTTATACCGGGAGCGTTGATTTGCAGGATTTGAGGACTGTGGACAACCAGGAGACTACCTGGGGTGTTGTTTGAGCTGTTCGAGGTGGGCGGTTGTTGCTTACCTCATTTTTGACAAGCTCACTGGGATTACTAGAAATCCCCCTAAAATATGACAATTAACGAGAACAATTGGGACAAAGGAACATGATAATTGATGAGAACCCTTGGGACTACTAACAGGACTACTAACAGGACTACTAACAGGACTACTAACAGGACAACTAACAGGACAATTAATGAGAACCATTGGGACAAATTAATATGACAAATGACAAGGACCGCTGGGACAAACTCCCCTAAAATTTAATATAACCCCACAAATGATATGATGACTTATATTGGGACACTGTGATTGAGACAAAGGCTATGATCTCGCATGCAAATGACTTTTATTCAGTAAATCAATTGTTTTAAACCTTTGACACTATTTTACAACTTTTAAAAATAAAGACAGTTGCATGCATGCCCGGACATCAGGTAAGGCCACTATTCATTGCTACACTATCATATTGGGATTTGAACATGTTTCATTGTTGTCCTTTGCATTCATATGTTGTTGCTCAAGTGTGAGCAGGGGTTTGGGATAGTGTAGCCAAGGTTGTGCTAGATTGTGGACTTGTGGGGTATTGCGGTGACCGCGGACAGTAGGCGGTTGACCAGATGTTTATCCTTGCATCAGATTGGGGTTGAGTTTGGTTTATTTATTGCATCAGTTGGGGATTGGGTTCTATAGTGGATGGAGTTTCCCACTTTGATCATGGTTATGATCCAGTCCTGCTATATTGAGACATGTGCTACAGAGATACTTGTGATACTGATGACAGAGATATTTTACTCGTGTGGGTCGCTCCCCTCGAGTGCCACTCCGGAGGTGTGCTTTCTCGGACCAGCCGTGTGCCGGTCTGATACTTATGTGGGATGCGAGCCGTGTGCCGATCCCGCGGTTTCGAGCCGTGTGTGCAGATTCCGCTGAGCAGGCAGTACCAGTGTTACTGGTGACTAGATTGGGTTTATTTGGTCAGATACTATTTCTGATGCATGCATACAGTTTTGACAGCATAATAGTGATAGTTTTCCTGTTTCAGCATCTTTTGTATCTACCACTTCCCTTTTCCCTTTTGCCTCTAGTAGTCCTAGTGGGTGCGTCAGAGTTGAGGTTTTTACCCACTAGGGGAGGCTGCTGGTTTATCTGGTAGTTCTCACCCCCATTATTGTTTTCTGTTTCTTTCTTCTCCTTTATTTTGCAGAGTCATCTGCGGGAGCTGCTAGGCCATCGGCAGCTGATCGAGGTAAGGGGATCGCTGAATAGATAGATCTCCTGGGAGACTGAGAGCTGTAGATAGACGTTGTACCCCCACTCAGACTGTGAGATTCTCCTTTTATTTTGGGTCTGGCTTCCGCCAGCTGGTTGTATTATTTTAGTGAGCTGGGAGATTATTGTACATATTACAGCTTATTGTAGTTCCAGTCTGAGACTACTATTTCAGCTCTGTATTATGCTCTTTTATTTATCATTTAATATTTGAGCAGGTTACCAGCGCTTCGTGTACGCGGGAAATTCCATGTGCACGGCGGATCTGTAGACGGGCCCGGGTCCTGATTTGCACCCGGGGCGTGACAGATTAAGTTGGTATCAGAGCTTAGGGATAGTTCAGTTGGGACTTAGGAAACCCTAGGCTTTTGGCAGACCCTAGGATAATAGGGCATGAGAGACGTGGCATTTTGCGAAAGTCGTCGATTTATTTTGTTTGACTCTTCCAGTAAGAGATCGACATAGCCTATTTCTGGTGGACAGTTATGTTGGCTGCAGACAACATAAAGTCACAGGAATAGGGGAATGTCTTTGACTTTCGCTAATTGGGTCGTGTGGGGTCCCGATACTGAGTGTGGTTTCTTGTGGTAGGATGCCTCCGCGACGTAGGATGTTGACGCGTTCTCAGCCTGATTCCCCTGAATCCGATCAGGAGGAGTCCGGGCAGGGCCAGCAGAGTGAGGTGCAAGAGCTGCAGGCCCAGATGGCCCAGATGTCAGAGGCTGTTCGGCGTCAGGAGGAGGCTATGGGTCGGCTGACGCAAATGTTAGAGCAGAGGGCTCAGCCTGTTGTAGCACCTTCAGAGAATTCTCCCGTACCTTCTTCCCCTGCTGTGAATCCTCCAGTTGTACCGGTGACCCCGGCATCCCCTGTTACTCGGGGTACTGGTGGACAGCCGACTGGGCTGACAGGATCTCTGACCCCGGCAGAGCAGCGGGGAGTGGTGGACCTGTTGATGAGTTCCGCCAGTTTGACCCACCCCATTTTTCGGGGCAAAGTACTGAGCCGTGGGAGGCAGAGTCGTGGATCACGGCGATGGAGCGACGTTTTGAGACGTTGTTTATCGAGGATCGATATCAGGTAATTTGGCAACGAACTTTTTGGAACACAACGCCGAAGCTTGGTGGCGGCGTGTTCGACCGGCTGGTCCGCCTGGGGCTCAGCTCCTGACCTGGGCGGAATTCCGCAATCTCCTTCTTGGGGCTTTCTTCCGGAAAGCGTCCGGCAGAGGTTGGAGGAACAGTTGAGAAACCTCCGCCAAGGAGATCGGCCCGTACACGAGTACATTGCCAATTTCAATCAATTGTTGGCATGTGTACCGAACGTGGCCAGGGACGAGGCGCACCGGATCTACATGTTCGAGCGAGGATTGCGCCGGGACCTTTTTCAATTGGTTCGCTCGCGTAGGTTGCAGACCTTGGAGGCCTCGATGGAGCAGGCACTCTACGTTGAGTGCGGGGAGGTAGTGATGGGGGAGGTAGCTCCAGCTCCCGTAGTGATCCCGGGGGCGAAGCGACCGGCACCGGAGGTTGGGGGACAATCTAGTTCGTGGAGGCCGCCACGACCGCCGCAGCCACAGTTCCCCGGCCAAGGACGGTCCGAGCGACGAGGACCTGGTGGATCCCAGAAGTCCCAGAAGCGGCAGCAGCAGCAAAGATCACAGTCGTCGCAGCGTGGGTCGCAGCGGCAGCCTCAGCGACAGCGGCAGTCTCAACAGCAACCCCGACAACCACGAACCCCCGGCAATTGTATTTTCTGTGGAGGCCAGCATTTTCCCAACACCTGCGACCAGCGGTGGGGTCGCTGTTATGGATGTGGACAGCCCGGGCACATTCGAGCTTCGTGCCCCTTTTCGGCCCCCACCACCCCTCTTCAGCATCGGCTCCATCTTCATCGCAGCAGCGGTCGACGGCTCAGCGGCCCTATGCTCCAGCAAGCAGACCATCTTCTTCCCATCCCACGGATTATCGCCCTCCAGCTCAGAGTGGGCGAGTGTATGCTGCGCAAGTAGAGGACGCTTCGGCAGCAGATCATGTGGTGGCAGGTATCACCTTACTTTCTGGCATTAGGACTCGTACTTTATTTGATACTGGAGCATCACATTCTTTTATTAGTAGATCATTTGCATCATTACATGGGTTAGAGGTAGGACTTTTGCCACGTGCATTAGAGGTTCAGATTCCCGATCACACCTTGCACGTGGAAGAGTGTTGTTGGTCCTGCCCGATGCAAATCGAGTCCTGGATTATGCCAGTAGACCTGTTGGTCTTGAGACAGCTGAAGGACTTCGATGTGATCCTCGGAATGGACTGGCTGGCTCGGTACTTTGCGACTATTGATTGTGCCGCAAGAACCGTCACTTTTAGAGAGCCAGGCCAGGAGATGTTGGTATACCGGGGATGTCAGAGTGCTTTCTTTGCCTCTATGATTTCGACTTCCCGAGCGAGGCAGATGATCCGTCGAGGGTGTGTAGCCTTTTTGGCTAGTGTTGTTGAGGGGCCTACGGCGGCGCCGGAACTCAAGGATATCCCAATTGCCCGCGAGTTTCCGGATGTTTTTCCACCTGAGCTGACTAGCATGCCGCCAGATAGGGAGATTGAGTTTGTGATTGACGTAGTTCCAGGAACTGCGCCAATCTCAAAGGCTCCTTACCGGATGGCACCGGCTGAGTTACGAGAGCTTAAGGCGCAACTCCAAGATTTAATGGATAAGGGCTTTATTAGGCCGAGTGTATCGCCTTGGGGAGCGCCGGTGCTATTCGTGAAGAAGAAAGATGGGTCACTTCGACTTTGTGTGGATTATAGGGAATTAAACAAAGTGACCATCAAGAACAAGTACCCTTTGCCGCGCATCGATGATCTTTTTGATCAGCTGCAAGGGTCTTGTGTCTTCTCTAAGATAGATCTGCAATCCGGTTACCACCAGTTGAAGGTGAAGGCCGAGGATATTCCGAAAACGGCATTTAGATCACGGTACGGGCATTATGAATTTACAGTTATGCCTTTTGGGCTAACTAATGCCCCTGCCGCATTCATGGATTTAATGAACCGAATCTTCCGACCATACTTGGATCGATTCGTAGTAGTGTTCATTGATGATATCTTGATCTACTCCCGAAGTGATGCTGAGCATGAGGAGCACTTAAGGATAGTGCTGCAACTTCTGCGAGAGAAGAAGTTGTATGCCAAGCTGGCAAAGTGCGAATTTTGGCTTCGGGAGTAGTCTTCTTGGGCCATGTGATTTCCGCCGCAGGTGTGGCGGTAGACCCGGCGAAAATTGAGGCAGTCCGTGATTGGCCCCGACCGACGACCGTTTCGGAGGTGCGTAGTTTTATGGGTTTAGCTGGGTATTATCGTCGGTTTGTGGAAGGCTTTGCGAAGCTTTCCACACCCCTCACTCGCTTGACGCGTAAAGGAGTGAAGTTTATCTGGAGTGAGGATTGTCAGAAAAGTTTTGAGGAGCTAAAGACTAGATTGATGACCGCTCCTATCCTTTCCCTTCCTGTTATGGGAAAAGGATATGTGATCTACAGCGACGCATCACACAGTGGACTTGGTTGTGTGTTGATGCAAGAAGGGAGGGTAATTGCTTATGCATCAAGGCAACTCAAGGATTACGAGAAAAATTACCCTACCCATGACTTGGAGCTTGCTGCTGTAGTGTTTGCACTAAAGCTTTGGCGTCATTACCTTTATGGAGAGCACTGTGAAATCTACACCGACCACAAGAGCCTAAAATACCTGTTCACGCAAAAGGAGCTGAATTTGAGGCAGCGTAGGTGGTTAGAGCTATTAAAGGATTATGATGTAGATATTCTCTACCACCCAGGCAAAGCTAATGTGGTCGCTGACGCCTTGAGTAGGAGAGCGGTGCAAAGTTTGTCTATGTTGATCACAGACCAGGCACCGCTATTAGAGGAGATGAGACGGCTCGAGTAGAGGTTGTGTCCCCTGGGGTCTCTGCTAGACTGACATCTTTAGTCGTGCAGCCCACTCTGCTAGACCGGATCAAGGAAAACAGAGTGAGGACCCCCACTTGACCAGGATTAGAGATCAAATTCCGAGTAATCAGTCTGGGGACTTTACGGTAGATGCCTCGGGAGTACTAAGGTACAGGAACCGAGCATGTGTGCCAGCGGATGCGGAGATCCGAGAGCAGATATTGCGAGAGGCCCATTATACACCTTATACCCTACATCCTGGTGGGACTAAGATGTATAAGGACCTCAAGGCACATTTCTGGTGGAAAGGCATGAAAAGGGATGTCGGGAGATTTGTGGCTCAGTGTTTAACTTGTCAGCAGGTGAAAGCTGAGCATCGAGTGCCAGCTGGCAAGTTACAGAGTCTCCCAATTCTCCAGTGGAAATGGGACCACATTACGATGGATTTCGTGGTCGGACTTCCTAGGGCACAGGGAGGAGCAGACGCTATCTGGGTAGTCGTGGATCGACTTACCAAGTCGGCGCACTTTCTGCCCATGCAGACTACGTGGCCACTTGAGCGACTAGCCCAGTTATATCTGGATGAGATAGTGAGATTGCATGGAGTACCAGCCTCCATTGTTTCAGACAGAGACCCGAGATTTGTTTCGCATTTCTGGAAAAGTTTGCAAACAGCCTTGGGGACTGAACTCAGGTTCAGTACGGCTTTCCATCCGCAGACTGATGGGCAGTCAGAGCGGACGATACAAATCCTGGAGGACATGTTGAGGGCTTGCGTCTTGGATTTCGGCGGAGGGTGGATTCGACACTTATCTTTAGCTGAGTTCGCGTACAACAATAGCTTTCAAGCGAGCATTCAGATGGCTCCGTTTGAAGCATTGTATGGACGCAAGTGTCGATCACCGCTTTATTGGAGTGACGTGGGCGAGAGGCGGACCTTGGGACCAGATGTCTTGATAGAGGCAGAAGAGAAGGTCCGAGTAATCCGACAGCATCTTCAGACCGCCCAAAGCCGACAAAGGAGTTATGCCGATGTTCGGCGACGAGACTTAGAGTTTCAGGTTGGTGATCATGTATTCCTGAAAGTCTCGCCGTCCAAAGGAATCAGGAGATTCGGCATTCGTGGAAAACTTAGCCCCCGATATATTGGACCCTTTGAGGTATTGGAGCGTATCGGGCCAGTTGCCTACCGACTTGCACTTCCTCCGAGGCTTGCTGGTGTCCATAATGTATTTCATGTCTCTACTTTGAGGAAGTATGTCTTCGACCCATCGCACGTCATCGACTTCACACCGCTGGAGATCAGCGAGGATTTGAGGTATGAGGAGCGCCCACTGCGAATTCTGGATCGAGAGGTGAAAGAATTGCGCAATCGGGCCATTCCCTATGTGAAAATCCAATGGAGCAATCATGACGAGCGCGAGGCTACATGGGAGCTCGAGTCGGAGATGAGGGATGCTCACCCCTACTTATTCGAGACATCGGACTGAGGATTGTTGTTGAGTCTCGTTTCGAGGACGAAACTCTTTTTAGTGGGGGAGGATGTGATGATCCGGACTCCCGCAGGAACTGTGCAACATTAAACAGTGACTGCGGGGAGCTTGTACAGTGCAACGGAGCTTGTAGAAACGAAATTGGATATTTTTAAAGACTCTGCGCGAAAATCGGAGCAAATGGGAATTTCCGGGAGCTTTTTGCAAAATTTCGGATGAGAATTTGGCGAAACGGACGGCGAAATCGGACTCAGCGCGCGAAAACGGTCAAAATGGTATATTCACTTTATTTTTCGGCAAAGGTACTGTTCACGCCGGAAACAGTTCCGGCCGCCGGAATTACTGTTCCGGCGGCGGCGGCGCCGGCGGCGGCGGGCGGCGGCGGCACGGCGGGCAGCGGCGCAGCGGCGGGCAGCGGCGGAGCGCGGAGGAGCGCGCGCGGGCAGCGCGGGCAGGCGCGGGCAGCAGGCGCTGGTGCGCGGTCCATGGCCAGGCGTGCACCGGGTGCACCGATTCTCCCTTGCCACGTGGCAGCTCCTGATTGGCTGGCCGGCTTCTAGAAGCGTCTGGATGGTTGACACGTGGCACGCTCCTATTGGCCGACATTTTCCGGAAAACCCGGAGCGCGGACCGATCACGTGGACCACGTGGCCACGTGGCGAAATCTGATTGGCCCTGCACAGGCTGTTTCCTGTTTGGTTGACACGTGGCGCTTCCTGGTTGGCTCGTTTCGGTGTTTCGTGTTTGGATCAGGATCCCGTGAGGGAATATTCCCTTTTGGCCCACTATATAAGGGGTCCCACCCCCTCTCTTTGCACCTTGGATTCCGAGCCAAGGAGAGAGAATCAGAAAAAGTCCCTCTACGAAAGTTGTTCCTCTCTCTCTCTTCTTTCTCTCTCTAGAATCTCAGGAATTTAGGAGTTACAGATAGTGAGATATCTGCGACGCGGCGCACTGCGACGATTTTCTTTTAGGCCCATTTCCCGTCGCAGTTCCGTCGAAAATTCACTGCGGGCTAACCAGGTGGAATTTTTGGACGATTTTTGCGGCAGCGCGACCGTAAGAGGTAGGGCTTCGATTTCCGTATTGATCATTTTGCTCCGTTTCGTACTTTTGGCACAGTTTTCAGGTCCTCTTTGACCCCCCTTTTTACTGTGATGGTTTTTGGACAGCACCGACTTCTCCGATTTTTATCTTGACGTAGGAGCGTCAGATCGAGGCGTTTAAGAGTCGATTTTGATCTACTCTTCGCGAGGAACGCAACCGTGATTTTTCTGGGATTTTAGGAGCTCATTTTAGAGGTGAAAAATTCCTCTTTTCCCGTGCTGTCTGAAAAACAGCAAATATTGTGCTTTTTGGATTTGTATTTATACCGGGAGCGTTGATTTGCAGGATTTGAGGACTGTGGACAACCAGGAGACTACCTGGGGTGTTGTTTGAGCTGTTCGAGGTGGGCGGTTGTTGCTTACCTCATTTTTGACAAGCTCACTGGGATTACTAGAAATCCCCTAAAATATGACAATTAACGAGAACAATTGGGACAAAGTAACATGATAATTGATGAGAACCATTGGGACTACTAACAGGACTACTAACAGGACTACTAACAGGACTACTAACAGGACAACTAACAGGACAATTAATGAGAACCATTGGGACAAATTAATATGACAAATGACAAGGACCGCTGGGACAAACTCCCCTAAAATTTAATATAACCCCACAAATGATATGATGACTTATATTGGGACACTGTGATTGAGACAAAGGCTATGATCTCGCATGCAAATGACTTTTATTCAGTAAATCAATTGTTTTAAACCTTTGACACTATTTTACAACTTTTAAAAATAAAGACAGTTGCATGCATGCCCGGACATCAGGTAAGGCCACTATTCATTGCTACACTATCATATTGGGATTTGAACATGTTTCATTGTTGTCCTTTGCATTCATATGTTGTTGCTCAAGTGTGAGCAGGGGTTTGGGATAGTGTAGCCAAGGTTGTGCTAGATTGTGGACTTGTGGGGTATTGCGGTGACCGCGGACAGTAGGCGGTTGACCAGATGTTTATCCTTGCATCAGATTGGGGTTGAGTTTGGTTTATTTATTGCATCAGTTGGGGATTGGGTTTCTATAGTGGATGGAGTTTCCCACTTTGATCATGGTTATGATCCAGTCCTGCTATATTGAGACATGTGCTACAGAGATACTTGTGATACTGATGACAGAGATATTTTACTCGTGTGGGTCGCTCCCCTCGAGTGCCACTCCGGAGGTGTGCTTTCTCGGACCCAGCCGTGTGTGCCGGTCTGATACTTATGTTGGGATGCGAGCCGTGTGAGCCGATCCCGCGGTTTCGAGCCGTGTGTGCAGATTCCGCTGAGCAGGCAGTACCAGTTGTTACTGGTGACTAGATTGGGTTTATTTGGTCAGATACTATTTCTGATGCATGCATACAGTTTTGACAGCATAATAGTGATAGTTTTCCTGTTTCAGCATCTTTTGTATCTACCACTTCCCCTTTTCCCTTTTGCCTCTAGTAGTCCTAGTGGGTGCGTCAGAGTTGAGGTTTTTACCCACTAGGGGAGGCTGCTGGTTTATCTGGTAGTTCTCACCCCCATTATTGTTTTCTGTTTCTTTCTTCTCCTTTATTTTGCAGAGTCATCTGCGGGAGCTGCTAGGCCATCGGCAGCTGATCGAGGTAAGGGGATCGCTGAATAGATAGATCTCCTGGGAGACTGAGAGCTGTAGATAGACGTTGTACCCCACTCAGACTGTGATATTCTCCTTTTATTTTGGGTCTGGCTTCCGCCAGCTGGTTGTATTATTTTAGTGAGCTGGGAGATTATTGTACATATTACAGCTTATTTTAGTTCCAGTCTGAGATACTATGTGGTTCTTCTATTTCAGCTCTGTATTATGCTCTTTTATTGTACATTTATTTGAGCAGGTTACCAGCGCTTCGTGTACGCGGGAAATCCCGTGTGCACGGCGGATCTGTAGACGGGCCCGGGTCCTGATTTGCACCCGGGGCGTGACAGATTAAGTTGGTATCAGAGCTTAGGGATAGTTCAGTTGGGACTTAGGAAACCCTAGGCTTTTGGCAGACCCTAGGATAATAGGGCATGAGAGACGTGGCATTTTGCGAAAGTCGTCGATTTATTTTGTTTGACTCTTCCAGTAAGAGACCGACATAGCCTATTTCTGGTGGACAGTTATGTTGGCTGCAGACAACATAAAGTCACAGGAATAGGGGAATGTCTTTGACTTTCGCTAAATTGGGTCGTGTGGGGTCCCGATACTGAGTGTGGTTTCTTGTGGTAGGATGCCTCCGCGACGTAGGATGTTGACGCGTTCTCAGCCTGATTCCCCTGAACCGATCAGGAGGAGTCCGGGCAGGGCCAGCAGAGTGAGGTGCAAGAGCTGCAGGCCCAGATGGCCCAGATGTCAGAGGCTGTTCGGCGTCAGGAGGAGGCTATGGGTCGGCTGACGCAAATGTTAGAGCAGAGGGCTCAGCCTGTTGTAGCACCTTCAGAGAATTCTCCCGTACCTTCTTCCCCTGCTGTGAATCCTCCAGTTGTACCGGTGACCCCGGCATCCCCTGTTACTCGGGGTACTGGTGGACAGCCGACTGGGCTGACAGGATCTCTGACCCCGGCAGAGCAGCGGGGAGTGGTGGACCTGTTGATGAGTTCCGCCAGTTTGACCCACCCCATTTTTCGGGGCAAAGTACTGAGCCGTGGGAGGCAGAGTCGTGGATCACGGCGATGGAGCGACGTTTTGAGACGTTGTTTATCGAGGATCGATATCAGGTGATTTTGGCAACGAACTTTTTGGAACACAACGCCGAAGCTTGGTGGCGGCGTGTTCGACCGGCTGGTCCGCCTGGGGCTCAGCTCCTGACCTGGGCGGAATTCCGCAATCTCCTTCTTGGGGCTTTCTTTCCGGAAAGCGTCCGGCAGAGGTTGGAGGAACAGTTGAGAAACCTCCGCCAAGGAGATCGGCCCGTACACGAGTACATTGCCAATTTCAATCAATTGTTGGCATGTGTACCGAACGTGGCCAGGGACGAGGCGCACCGGATCTACATGTTCGAGCGAGGATTGCGCCGGGACCTTTTTCAATTGGTTCGCTCGCGTAGGTTGCAGACCTTGGAGGCCTCGATGGAGCAGGCACTCTACGTTGAGTGCGGGGAGGTAGTGATGGGGGAGGTAGCTCCAGCTCCCGTAGTGATCCCGGGGGCGAAGCGACCGGCACCGGAGGTTGGGGGACAATCTAGTTCGTGGAGGCCGCCACGACCGCCGCAGTCACAGTTCCCCGGCCAAGGACGGTCCGAGCGACGAGGACCTGGTGGATCCCAGAAGTCCCAGAAGCGGCAGCAGCAGCAAAGATCACAGTCGTCGCAGCGTGGGTCGCAGCGGCAGCCTCAGCGACAGCGGCAGTCTCAACAGCAACCCCGACAACCACGAACCCCCGGCAATTGTATTTTCTGTGGAGGTCAGCATTTTCCAACACCTGCGACCAGCGGTGGGGTCGCTGCTATAGATGTGGACAGCCCGGGCACATTCAAGCTTCGTGCCCCTTTTCGGCCCCCACCACCCCTCTTCAGCATCGGCTCCATCTTCATCGCAGCAGCGGTCGACGGCTCAGCGGCCCTATGCTCCAGCAAGCAGACCATCTTCTTCCCATCCCACGGATTATCGCCCTCCAGCTCAGAGTGGGCGAGTGTATGCTGCGCAAGTAGAGGACGCTTCGGCAGCAGATCATGTGGTGGCAGGTATCACCTTACTTTCTGGCATTAGGACTCGTACTTTATTTGATACTGGAGCATCACATTCTTTTATTAGTAGATCATTTGCATCATTACATGGGTTAGAGGTAGGACTTTTGCCACGTGCATTAGAGGTTCAGATTCCCGATCACACCTTGCACGTGGAAGAGTGTTGTTGGTCCTGCCCGATGCAAATCGAGTCCTGGATTATGCCAGTAGACCTGTTGGTCTTGAGACAGCTGAAGGACTTCGATGTGATCCTCGGAATGGACTGGCTGGCTCGGTACTTTGCGACTATTGATTGTGCCGCAAGAACCGTCACTTTTAGAGAGCCAGGCCAGGAGATGTTGGTATACCGGGGATGTCAGAGTGCTTTCTTTGCCTCTATGATTTCGACTTCCCGAGCGAGGCAGATGATCCGTCGAGGGTGTGTAGCCTTTTTGGCTAGTGTTGTTGAGGGGCCTACGGCGGCGCCGGAACTCAAGGATATCCCAATTGCCCGCGAGTTTCCGGATGTTTTTCCACCTGAGCTGACTAGCATGCCGCCAGATAGGGAGATTGAGTTTGTGATTGACGTAGTTCCAGGAACTGCGCCAATCTCAAAGGCTCCTTACCGGATGGCACCGGCTGAGTTACGAGAGCTTAAGGCGCAACTCCAAGATTTAATGGATAAGGGCTTTATTAGGCCGAGTGTATCGCCTTGGGGAGCGCCGGTGCTATTCGTGAAGAAGAAAGATGGGTCACTTCGACTTTGTGTGGATTATAGGGAATTAAACAAAGTGACCATCAAGAACAAGTACCCTTTGCCGCGCATCGATGATCTTTTTGATCAGCTGCAAGGGTCTTGTGTCTTCTCTAAGATAGATCTGCAATCCGGTTACCATCAGTTGAAGGTGAAGGCCGAGGATATTCCGAAAACGGCATTTAGATCACGGTACGGGCATTATGAGTTTACAGTTATGCCTTTTGGGCTAACTAATGCCCCTGCCGCATTCATGGATTTAATGAACCGAATCTTCCGACCATACTTGGATCGATTCGTAGTAGTGTTCATTGATGATATCTTGATCTACTCCCGAAGTGATGCTGAGCATGAGGAGCACTTAAGGATAGTGCTGCAACTTCTGCGAGAAAGAAGTTGTATGCCAAGCTGGCAAAGTGCGAATTTTGGCTTCGGGAGTAGTCTTCTTGGGCCATGTGATTTCCGCCGCAGGTGTGGCGGTAGACCCGGCGAAAATTGAGGCAGTCCGTGATTGGCCCCGACCGACGACCGTTTCGGAGGTGCGTAGTTTTATGGGTTTAGCTGGGTATTACCGTCGGTTTGTGGAATGCTTTGCGAAGCTTTCCACACCCCTCACTCGCTTGACGCGTAAAGGAGTGAAGTTTATTGGAGTGAGGATTGTCAGAAAAGTTTTGAGGAGCTAAAGACTAGATTGATGACCGCTCCTATCCTTTCCCTTCCTGTTATGGGAAAAGGATATGTGATCTACAGCGACGCATCACACAGTGGACTTGGTTGTGTGTTGATGCAAGAAGGGAGGGTAATTGCTTATGCATCAAGGCAACTCAAGGATTACGAGAAAAATTACCCTACCCATGACTTGGAGCTTGCTGCTGTAGTGTTTGCACTAAACTTTGGCGTCATTACCTTTATGGAGAGCACTGTGAAATCTACACCGACCACAAGAGCCTAAAATACCTGTTCACGCAAAAGGAGCTGAATTTGAGGCAGCGTAGGTGGTTAGAGCTATTAAAGGATTATGATGTAGATATTCTCTACCACCCAGGCAAAGCTAATGTGGTCGCTGACGCCTTGAGTAGGAGAGCGGTGCAAAGTTTGTCTATGTTGATCACAGACCAGGCACCGCTATTAGAAGAGATGAGACGGCTCGAGTAGAGGTTGTGTCCCCTGGGGTCTCTGCTAGACTGACATCTTTAGTCGTGCAGCCCACTCTGCTAGACCGGATCAAGGAAAAACAGAGTGAGGACCCCCACTTGACCAGGATTAGAGATCAAATTCCGAGTAATCAGTCTGGGGACTTTACGGTAGATGCCTCGGGAGTACTAAGGTACAGGAACCGAGCATGTGTGCCAGCGGATGCGGAGATCCGAGAGCAGATATTGCGAGAGGCCCATTATACACCTTATACCCTACATCCTGGTGGGACTAAGATGTATAAGGACCTCAAGGCACATTTCTGGTGGAAAGGCATGAAAAGGGATGTCGGGAGATTTGTGGCTCAGTGTTTAACTTGTCAGCAGGTGAAAGCTGAGCATCGAGTGCCAGCTGGCAAGTTACAGAGTCTCCCAATTCCCCAGTGGAAATGGGACCACATTACGATGGATTTTGTGGTCGGACTTCCTAGGGCACAGGGAGGAGCAGACGCTATCTGGGTAGTCGTGGATCGACTTACCAAGTCGGCGCACTTTCTGCCCATGCAGACTACGTGGTCACTTGAGCGACTAGCCCAGTTATATCTGGATGAGATAGTGAGATTACATGGAGTACCCGCCTCCATTGTATCAGACAGAGACCCGAGATTTGTTTCGCATTTCTGGAAAAGTTTGCAAACAGCCTTGGGGACTGAACTCAGGTTCAGTACGGCTTTCCATCCGCAGACTGATGGGCAGTCAGAGCGGACGATACAAATCCTGGAGGACATGCTGAGGGCTTGCGTCTTGGATTTCGACGGAGGGTGGATTCGACACTTATCTTTAGCTGAGTTCGCGTACAACAATAGCTTTCAAGCAAGCATTCAGATGGCTCCGTTTGAAGCATTGTATGGACGCAAGTGTCGATCACCGCTTTATTGGAGTGACGTGGGCGAGAGGCGGACCTTGGGACCAGATGTCTTGATAGAGGCAGAAGAGAAGGTCCGAGTAATCCGACAGCATCTTCAGACCGCCCAAAGCCGACAAAGGAGTTATGCCGATGTTCGGCGACGAGACTTAGAGTTTCAGGTTGGTGATCATGTATTCCTGAAAGTCTCGCCGTCCAAAGGAATCAGGAGATTCGGCATTCGTGGAAAACTTAGCCCCCAATACATTGGACCCTTTGAGGTATTGGAGCGTATCGGGCCAGTTGCCTATCGACTTGCACTTCCTCCGAGGCTTGCTGGTGTCCATAATGTATTTCATGTCTCTACTTTGAGGAAGTATGTCTTCGACCCATCGCACGTCATCGACTTCACACCGCTCGAGATCAGCGAGGATTTGAGGTATGAGGAGCGCCCACTGCGAATTCTGGATCGAGAGGTGAAAGAATTGCGCAATCGGGCCATTCCCTATGTAAAGATCCAATGGAGCAATCATGACGAGCGCGAGGCTACATGGGAGCTCGAGTCGGAGATGAGGGATGCTCACCCCTACTTATTCGAGACATCGGACTGAGGATTGTTGTTTAGTCTCGTTTCGAGGACGAAACTCTTTTTAGTGGGGGAGGATGTGATGATCCGGACTCCCGCAGGAACTGTGCAACATTAAACAGTGACTGCGGGAGCTTGTACAGTGCAACGGAGCTTGTAGAATCGAAATTGGATATTTTAAAAGACTCTGCGCGAAAATCGGAGCAAACGGAATTTCCGGGAGCTTTTGCAAAATTTCGGATGAGAATTTGGCGAAACGGACGGCGAATCGGACTCAGCGCGCGAAAACGGTCAAAATGGTATATTCACTTTATTTTTCGGCAAAAATACTGTTCACGCCGGAAACAGTTCCGGCCGCCGGAATTACTGTTCCGGCGGCCGGCGGCGCCGGCGGCGGCGGCGCGCGGCGGCGGGCAGCGGCGCAGCGGCAGGGCAGCGGCGGAGCGCGGAGGAGCGCGGCGCGGGCAGCGCGGGCAGGCGCGGGCAGCAGGCGCTGGTGCGCGGTCCACGGCCTGGCGTGCACCGGGTGCACCGACTTTCTCCCTGCCACGTGGCAGCTCCTGATTGGCTGGCCGGCTTCTAGAAGCGTCTGGATGTTGACACGTGGCACGCTCCTATTGGCCGACATTTTTCGGGAGAACCCGGAGCGCGGACCGACCACGTGGACCACGTGGCCACGTGGCGAAATCTGATTGGCCCTGCACAGGCTGTTTCCTGTTTGGTGGACACGTGGCGCTTCCTGGTTGGCTCGTTTCGGTGTTTCGTGTTTGGATCAGGATCCCGTGTGGGAATATTCCCTTTTGGCCCACTATATATAGGGGTCCCCCACCCCCTCTCTTTGCACCTTGGATTCCGAGCCAAGGAGAGAGAATCAGAGAAAACTCCCTCTACGAAAGTTTTTCCTCTCTCTCTCTCTTTCTCTCTCTAGAATCTCAGGAATTTAGGAGTTACAGATAGTGAGATATCTGCGACGCGGCGCACTGCGACGATTTTTCTTTTAGGCCCATTTCCCGTCGCAGTTCCGTCGAAAATTCACTGCGGGCTAACCAGGTGGAATTTTTGGACGATTTTTGCGGCAGCGCGACCGTAAGAGGTAGGGCTTCGATTTCCGTATTGATCATTTTGCTCCGTTTCGTACTTTTGGCACAGTTTTAGGTCCTCTTTGACCCCCCTTTTTACTGTGATGGTTTTTGGACAGCACCGACTTCTCCGATTTTTATCTTGACGTAGGAGCGTCAGATCGAGGCGTTTAAGAGTCGATTTTGATCTACTCTTCGCGAGGAACGCAACCGTGATTTTTCTGGGATTTTAGGAGCTCATTTTAGAGGTGAAAAATTCCTCTTTTCCGTGCTGTCTGAAAAACAGCAAATATTGTGCTTTTTGGGATTTGTATTTATACCGGGAGCGTTGATTTGCAGGATTTGAGGACTGTGGACAACCAGGAGACTACCTGGGGTGTTGTTTGAGCTGTTCGAGGTGGGCGGTTGTTGCTTACCTCATTTTTGACAAGCTCACTGGGATTACTAGAAATCCCCTAAAATATGACAATTAACGAGAACAATTGGGACAAAGTAACATGATAATTGATGAGAACCATTGGGACTACTAACAGGACTACTAACAGGACTACTAACAGGACTACTAACAGGACAATTAATGAGAACCATTGGGACAAATTAATATGACAAATGACAAGGACCGCTGGGACAAACTCCCCTAAAATTTAATATAACCCCACAAATATATGATGACTTATATTGGGACACTGTGATTGAGACAAAGGCTATGATCTCGCATGCAAATGACTTTTATTCAGTAAATCAATTGTTTTAAACCTTTGACACTATTTTACAACTTTTAAAAATAAAGACAGTTGCATGCATGCCCGGACATCAGGTAAGGCCACTATTCATTGCTACACTATCATATTGGGATTTGAACATGTTTCATTGTTGTCCTTTGCATTCATATGTTGTTGCTCAAGTGTGAGCAGGGGTTTGGGATAGTGTAGCCAAGGTTGTGCTAGATTGTGGACTTGTGGGGTATTGCGGTGACCGCGGACAGTAGGCGGTTGACCAGATGTTTATCCTTGCATCAGATTGGGGTTGAGTTTGGTTTATTTATTGCATCAGTTGGGGATTGGGTTTCTATAGTGGATGGAGTTTCCCACTTTGATCATGGTTATGATCCAGTCCTGCTATATTGAGACATGTGCTACAGAGATACTTGTGATACTGATGACAGAGATATTTTACTCGTGTGGGTCGCTCCCCTCGAGTGCCACTCCGGAGGTGTGCTTTCTCGGACCCAGCCGTGTGTGCCGGTCTGATACTTATTTGGGATGCGAGCCGTGTGAGCCGATCCCGCGGTTTCGAGCCGTGTGTGCAGATTCCGCTGAGCAGGCAGTACCAGTTGTTACTGGTGACTAGATTGGGTTTATTTGGTCAGATACTATTTCTGATGCATGCATACAGTTTTGACAGCATAATAGTGATAGTTTTCCTGTTTCAGCATCTTTTGTATCTACCACTTCCCTTTTCCCTTTTGCCTCTAGTAGTCCTAGTGGGTGCGTCAGAGTTGAGGTTTTACCCACTAGGGGAGGCTGCTGGTTTATCTGGTAGTTCTCACCCCCATTATTGTTTTCTGTTTCTTTCTTCTCCTTTATTTTGCAGAGTCATCTGCGGGAGCTGCTAGGCCATCGGCAGCTGATCGAGGTAAGGGGATCGCTGAATAGATAGATCTCCTGGGAGACTGAGAGCTGTAGATAGACGTTGTACCCCACTCAGACTGTGATATTCTCCTTTTATTTTGGGTCTGGCTTCCGCCAGCTGGATGTACTATTTTGAGTGAGCTGGGAGATTATTGTACATATTACAGCTATTTGTAGTTCCAGTCTGAGATACTATTTCTATTTCAGCTCTGTATTATGCTCTTTTATTGTATCTTGATATTTGAGCAGGTTACCAGCGCTTCGTGTACGCGGGAAATCCCGTGTGCACGGCGGATCTGTAGACGGGCCCGGGTCCTGATCTGCACCCGGGGCGTGACAGCTCGGATTAATCCGGGCGCGCCACGTGTCCCAGAACACACGACAGCGGGGCCCGGCCAATCGGGCGGCGCCGCGTTTCCCGACCGCGTGGCGCGCGCCCGCCATGCGCACTGCCTGCGCTGCAACGCTCACCTGCCCGCCTGCCCGCGCCAGCCTTGTGAACCAAGCCTGGTGCGCCGGCCAATCAGAGCCTGCCACGTGTCCACCCCCCATTCCACGGCTCTTTTTCGTACACTAAAACGCGCGGTAAACTTCCGGTTGTCCATTTACGTTGTCCGGATTCAGAAATGTAGTATCATGACTTTTCCTGTCCTCTTTTATTTCCTTTTTAATAAATCAGTTTATTAAGGGAAATAAATTATCAAGTTTGCTTGGGTAGACCGTCGTGGTCTGCGGATATTTTTCCATGATAAAGCCGAGGAATGGTGAACGGCGGAGCGATCAGATCTAAAATCCGACTTACGGATCTCCCGGGTTGAGTCTTTTGTGTTAACGGGTATGATGGGATAAGTCGAACCCATTAGGGCTTTGGTGCATCAAAATTTGCGCCGATGGGTTTTAGAACTCGGCGTAGGTGGCACTCTTATCTAGAAGTTAGTTGATAATCCATTATCGCATTTAGGGATTTAATTGTACGTAGGAGAAAAAGGGGAATTAAGGAAACCTAATCGGAGAGAAAAGAGAGAAAAAGGAAAGCAGAACCTGAACCTTCTTCGATCAACGTGTCGGAAGTCGGTAACGAGAAGTTACCGTCAGCGGGGAGCGGGTCCGGATCCTCACCACCGCGAGGAGCGGGAACAGATCATCTTCTCCATCGATCAAGGTCTGGGATCGTTGCAAGGGCGCAGGACGTTTCAGGTGTCTGTTCAATGCGATTCAAGGTGGGTACCATTTCATGCATCCTTTTTAAAGTGAGGTCTCATCATGTTTTATGTAAGAGTAAAGTAGATGTGCTGATGGTTTTCAACTAAACCCTTTTCGCATGAGTATCCCTTTATTACTACCTGTTGCGACTGGTGTCGCGGTGTTCTATATCACACGCCGACTCGGTCTTTATGCTCATGGCTGCTTACGCGCACACCAGCGGTTTGGCCACCGCATCGGTGTACTTTTCGGAGATGTGGTATGTTGACCCGTGTACCCCACAAGGTGACGTGGTGGGGACCCCTTACGGTTACTTAAGGTGCTGCACAAGTACCATAGAGGGGTTAAAGCACCAAGGTGAGAGAGCAAGGTGTTTCTATTCGCTGGAGGTCCTTAGACCTTTTGGCAGGTGTTCCGTTTTGACTTACAGGGGTACCGTGGATTCATGAGGGGGAGTTTTGGATACTCTGGTTTATCTGTTTGCTTTCCTTTTAGTACTTATAGTATCTTACATATTTTACATCTACCTCTTACTCTTTGGTCACTGACTTCCACACTGTGACAAGTTCAGTCAGGGTGGGATCCGGACGACGGTGAGGCAGCGACTCGAGGTTTTTAGCCCCCGATTAGGGGCTGGTGACCTTTCTTTTACTTACATTTTGATTATTTCGGTTAGTTAGCTTATGTGCGTGTGATACATTATTGTGGATGTTGGGTTTGAACCATGTTTTATCGTGGATGAACGTTATTCCCTTACTAGTTGTTGTTTTGGCCACCCTTTTCAAATCAAGTAAAAAGATTGCGAAAATGCTTAATAAAATTTAGGTGTCGTGTGGTCACCGTTTTACAACCCGTGGATTTATCCTTTCAAAATGTATGTGGCCGGCTTGGTTAGTGCGCATGATGATATTTTTCCTTCTACTTAACTTCTTGGCTAGTGTGGTTAAAGTACGATTTATGCTTGCGACGCCGTGCTATCCAAAGGAGACTCCGTCCGTTTGTGAGGTGAATTTGTATGTGTGGTGGATCTGTGCACGTGCCGGCGGGTGTACTTAAATATATATATATATATATATATATATATATATATATATATATATATATATATATATATATATACACACACACACACACACGCTTTCCGCTTATTTTAAACTCCCGGGGCGTGACAGATTTTATGGTATCAGAGAAAAACAACTTTAACCACGGTAGTCGTTGACCAACATCCACAGAGGTACATTACCACTAGCAACTGACCAACGAGATAGTCAAGGAATAGGTGCATAGAGCACGAGTGCGTTTGGGGGAAAGGGGATAGAGTTCCGGTTTGTTCGCAGGTCGTGGTGTTAGACCAGTTAAGTCTAGGGTTGACTTGGTTTCCATGTATGCAAAGATAATAGCCCGAACTTGGTCTTCAATCAACGGCGCAGAAATAGATGTGACGGCTTCGACGGCTGCGGAGAATCGGCTACTTCGACAACAGTTGCACGACATGGTCGGGCAACTGTTAAAGCTCACAGAATGCATGTACTCATTAACACAAGATACCGGTGTGACTGATCGTGTTCCATTTGGTAGGAGGGACGAACCCCACATGGCCTGTTTTTTGTGGACGACTTGAGGAGCGACACCTTTCAGGTAATGCAGCTGTAGGGTTGCCCACTTTTCAAGAGATGGTCGACGTGGACACTGGGTGGAGCAGGAATGGCCGACGCTCGTGCCCGGCGGGAGGACCATGAGCCCAATCAGGGACAGAAGCGACCCCATCCTTATCCTGGGGAGGGCCTCTCCAAGGGAAGCCGACCACCCAAATATCCGAAGACGAAGCAAGGGACCAAGAGTACGCCGATAAGAGAACCGAAATCGGGGGAGAAGCTTTGCATTATCTGCGAAGGAGCACACCAGGTGATCGATGTTCCTGGAGGCACGACCATTGCTTTGGATGTGGCAAGCCGGGACACTTCCGCTCCTTCTGCCCCCTGAAATCGGCTACTACTCCTTCAGCATTTCGGCACAAGGAGAGAGGTACCGCCACAGCCCCGCAGGAGGTTTCTATACGACGACCAACCCAAAGCCGATCATGGCGACTCCGAATCCCAGTCTCTCCGCGCCGTGCGCCGTTGGCCCAAGGGCTGTGGTCGGAAACCCCGCGACGACCCGGCAGAGGACGCACTGCCCCGGAAGGAGTAGCAGCAAGTAATACTCCATTGTAGTTTCACTTCGAATTAAGATCTCTTTGATACCGAAGCATCCCACACCTTCCCATCTTTTTTCTTTCGCTCTTACCCATAGTTTCCAGAAGTGACACCCTTCGTAGTAATGGGTCCGTTCAGACCCTGGGCAACCCTTCGTGGTAGGGAGCTTTGTTCCTTCCTGCCCGGTAAGGTTAGGCAGGCCTTTTTACCCCTGGAACTGGCGAAAATCTCACTAGGGGATTCCGACGTAGTACTCTGGTTGGTTTGGCTTACCAAGCACCAGGCAGTAATCGTTTGCGTGAGGCGCCAGGTGCGTCCTCAGGAACCTGGCATCTTGGAACCCGTAGGTTTAGCATATAGGAGTACTCCTTTCTCGTCTTTCTTTTCTGTATTGCGGGCAAGAAGACTAGTGGAGGGAGAGCGTATGGTATTCATAGCTTTAATGGTTTTGATCTCTCGGTCTTCAGCTCAGCCAGCGGATACCCGATTTTAAAGGATACTTCAGACCGAGTGAGTTGCCTTAGGGCGCACCCGTACTTTTCGTGCTGAAGTAAACGGGAGTTTACGTCTGTGCATTGACTATCGGGAGATAAATAAGTTTACCGTGAAAAACAAGTACCCCTTGCCTCGGATTGATGACATGTTCGACCAACTACAAGGAGTGACAGTGTCCTCGAAGATAGATTTGCAGGCGGCTATCACCAGCTTAGAGTTCGAGGTGAGGATATACCTAAAACAGCTTTCGAACTTGATATGGTCATTACGAGTTTATGGTTATGCCATTTGGACTTACGAACGCCCCAGCGGTGTTCATGGATATGATGAATATGATATTCAAACCCTTCTTGGACCAATTTGTAGTGGTCTTTATTGATGACATTTTGGTCTACTCACGAACAAATGAGGAACATAAGGAGTATCTGCGAGTAATTCTTCAGACTCTCAGGGACCAAAAATTGTTTTCTAAGCTCAAGAAGTGTGAGTTCTGCTTTGTGAAGTGGACTTCTTAGGACACATAGTCTCAGCGACGGGAATTGCGGTGGATCCTAAGAAGGTGGAGTCCATAGCTAACTGGCCCCGACCGACTACAGTAACGAAAATCCGCAGCTTCTTGGGTTTGGCAGGATATTTTTAGGCGCTTCGTGGAGGGTTTCTCAGAAATTGCCACCCTTGAATCATCTAACCGGAAAGGAAGAGATTTGTGTGACGACTCAATGTTAGGAGAGCTTCGAGGAACTCAAGGACAGGCTAACACGGGCACCCGTACTTACATTACCGATACCCGGTGAGGATTTCGAGGTGATTGTGATGCATCATGGAACGGTCTTGGAAGTGAGCTGATGCAATAGGGAAAAAGTCATAGTCTACGCATCAAGACAACTCAAGGATTATGAGTGAAACTACCCTACGCACGATCTAAAACTCGCAGCGGTCGTTTTCGTTTTAAAATTTTAGAGACACTACCTCTATGGAGCTCATTGCAACGTGTTTTCGGACCACCAAGGCCTTAAATATCTATTCACACAGAAGGAATTGAACTTACGGCAAAGTCGCTGGTTGGAGTTGTTGAAGGACTACGATTTATCTATTTAACACCACCCCGGGAAGGCAAACGTAGTTGCCGATGCCTTGAGCAGGAAGGGTCAGACAGAAGGGTTACCAGTGAACGCTATCACTCAGCAAGACCGTTTAATCGTGGATTTCACGCGGATGAGATTGGAGGTTGTACCGGCGGGTGCAGTTTAGCGACTTTTGTCCCTTGTGGTCAAGCCTACCTTGTTTGAGAAAATCCTGGAAGGTCAAAAGACTAACGCTCAACTACAGCTTGTACGGGACAAGATTCCTTCGGACCGGGAGGGCGACTTTTCGATTGGCACGGACAACGCAATATGGCTCCAAGGATGAATTTACGTGCTCGATCTGCCAGAGTTGAAGGATGAGATATTATCCGAGGCGCACTATGCTCCCTATGCGGCGCATCCTGGTGGCACAAAGATGTACAAAGACCTTAAGCAGACTTTTGGTGGCCTAAATTAAAGGGGAACGTAATGCAGTTCGTGGCACATTGTTTGGTTTGACAACAGGTAAAAGCTGAACACCAGCGCCCGGTAGGAAAACTACAACCACTACCAGTGCCAGAGTGGAAGTGGGAGCGAATAACCATGGATTTCGTCACTGGAACCCCGCGATCGCAGCAGGGTCACGACGCGATTTGGGTCATAGTGGATCGACTGACGAAGACGGCTTATTTCCTACCTGTTCATACGACGTGGACACGTGACCACTTGGCACAGGTTTACATCGACAAGGTTGTGAGATTGCACGGGGTGCCGGCACAGATTACTTCGGACAGAGACACTCGGTTTATGTCAAACTTTTGGCAGAGTTTGCAGCGGGCTCTAGGGACCAAACTGCACTTTAGAGGGGGGTTTTTGTAACGGTCAACTGACGGTCAACTAACGGTCAACTGACGGCGGGGGGTTATGCACAATTCGGTAATTACGAGGGGGCAGATTGTCGACTTTTAAATGACAGGGGGGTAAAGTGGAAAAGCGGGATATTAGAGGGGGGTTTTCTGTAATTTAGCCTATATATATTAGGTCCGGCTTCTATACTTTTATGAGTAAAATTTTTTCGTACTCGTAAAATTTCATCCCTTGGATGAAGAAATGTGCGGTTAGGATTATAGTAGTTTCTAAGATTTTTACTATTTCCCCAACAACCTAGTAAATCCTAGGGGGACCACTATCATCTTAACCGCACATTCCTTCATCCAAGGATGAAAAAGTTATGAGTACAAAACAATTTATACTCATAAAGTATAGTAGCCATACGCTATATATATATATATATATATTATATATATATATATATATATATATATATATATATATATATATATATATATATATATATAGGGGCAATTTCCTACGTACCCCTAAAAATTTTCCTGTTTTTAGATTTATCCCTCTTAGAAGGCTAATATTAAAACTACCCTTCTTACGTTCCAACTTCTTTCCAAAATACCCCTGAAGTTAAACTCTGTTAGTGTACCGTTTGGAACTGCCGTTATCTGTGTATAATTACTATTTGCCCTTTCAAATATACATAAAACCCTAAAACCCTAAACCCCTAAACCCTAAAACCGTAAACCCTAAACCCTAAAACCCTAAAAAATCATAAACCCTAAAACCCTAAAACCCTAAACCCTAAAACCCTAAACCCTAAACCCTAGAACCCTAAAAAACCCTAAACCCTAAAACCCTAAAAAATCTAAACCCAAATCTTAAACCCTAAACCCGGGGCAAAATAGTATATCTGATAGTTTTCAACTCCGATTATTATTTAACTCTAGTTTAACCCTAGTTAACTTAACAAAGGGAAACGGTAGGGGTATTTTTAATAACGGTGGAACGTATGAAGGGTATATTGGAAAGAAAAAAATAAGAGGGGTAAATCAGATATTTCTTCATATTTCAGGGGTACACAGGCAATTATCCATATATATATATATATATATATATATATATATATTTGAGTTGGAGTTCTATCAATAATATATGAACTTTATTGCTACTTATTTGTTTTCAACGATAGAACTTTCAAATCGATATTTGACATCATTTAACATGATTTATGCTATTTAAAGTATCTAGAAATCAAATTTTAAATCTTTTCAACATCATAAACTTAATGATCAGAAAATTTAAAAATTTATAATTTTAAGAGTAGATATGAGTCTTTAGCTGATTTAACGATATAAAAAGTCTGAATTAATTAAATTTTGGTTAGAAATTTTTTAAAACTATTTAAAACAAGATTTATACTCTCGATCTTGATTGCAAGGTTCCTATCATCACTTTTTGAATGATATTTATTTTTAGCTGTTCATTTTTGTATCTACCTGATGGATAACTAAAGAATAACGAGAAAGTATGAAATTTAATTTTCAGATGTTTAAATAGTTTTGATCATATTTAACGGTGTCGATTATGGTTTTGGAAGCTCCATCATTAAAAACAAATATGTGACAATGAAGCTCGTTTGTTACCTATAGTATTCCAACCTACCTCTCTCTCCTTCCCTCCCACCGACCCTTCCGCCTCCCTCACCTCTCTCTCTCTCTCTCTCTCTCTCTCTCTCTCTCTCTCTCTATATATATATATATATATATATATATATATATATATATATATATATATATATATATATAATTAAGCTCTTATGCTTTTAAAAGTATCAAGTCATTGATCCTTGTAAGTTTCTAACTCTTGAATGAAAAGTTGTTTGATTACGATGATAGTGGCCCCCTTGGCTTTAGTCGGTGGTTAGTAGAATAGTATGATCTAATGGGTAGCATTAGTCAAAGGATTAGATCAGATAGTGAAAATCTGACAAGCACCAAGTGCTTGGTACTTTTATAAGTATAGTAGCCCGACTCTCTCTCTCTATTCTCTCTCTCTCTTCTCTATCTATATATATATATATTATATATATATATATATATATATAATATATAGTGTCCGGCTAGAATACTATCGATAGTACGAAACAATTGGTGCTATCAAGTTTTCAGCCGTTGGATGAAAAGATATGCGGTTGGGATTATAGTGGTCCCCAAAGATTTTTACTATTCAACCAACCACCTAATAAAACCCTAGGGGACCACTATAATCCCAACCGCATATTTTTTCACCCAACGGCTAAAAACTTGATAGCACCAATGGCTTGGTGCTATCAATAGTATTCTAGCCTAATTTTATATATTATATATATATATATAATATATATATATATATATATATATTATATATATATATATATATATAGAGTCCGGCTACTATACTATTAATAGTACCAAATTATTGGTGCTATCAAGTTTTCTACCCTTAGATCAATTCCTTTAATTATTTTCACCCGTTAGATTTTACTATTTCCCCAACCACCTATTAAACTCAAGGGACCCACTATCATCTCAGTCACATATCTTTTAATCCAAGGGTTAAAAACTTAATAGCACCAATGACTTGGTACTAGTAATAGTATTGTCACGCCCCGAGTTTTAAAAATCAGGTGTAATTTTTTTTTTTTTTTTTTTTTTTTTTTTATAAAATCAGAGTTCGCAAACTGGGCGTAACAGACCGCCACACATATAGGCAATCCTCTATCCCAAGGACAGAGACTCCCCTATACATGCACGGCTAGGCTAGTAATCATCAATCAGAGAGCAATGCTATCTCACTCAACAATAAACTAGTCAACATAAATAATCCACGATAAACATACTAACATCAATCTGAAATATCTAAACAAAATGGAGACTGAAATGCTATGAAATAGAAGTCAGCTATAATCATCGAGAATCTCAATCATCAATATATATCCTCAGGGGGACAGCTCTACCATGACGGCCTCACTCGATCGTCCCAACATCCCTCCACCCGACGGACCTAGAAAATGGTCACCCAGGGGGTGTGAGATACACTGTACATGTATCCCAGTGGGCACGACGAGCCGAGAAATAGCTAATCGTACCTACCGGGTACTAAAATCTGCGGATAGTAATAGTCGGTGGGTAAAGCTGAATAATATAAGATATCTACTGATGATCAATAATCCACAGATAAGCTAAACTAGGCAGGTAATCAATCATAAGGAAACCACAGATAAGTAATGCTGGAAATCAGGGTATAACTATAAGGATCAGGCATAAGAACTGCCAGTGATATACTGAAAGTCATGATATAACAGTGATAATCATGCAACAGGGTAAAAGTATATCTACAAATAATAAATGCTGGAAATCAACACAACTGAACAGCGATGGTACCGCTAATCTGTGCCAGTACTACTAGAGGAAAGTATCATAATCATAATGCTGTGTATATACGGGTACAGAAGTATCAGAATCAATCATGGTGGTAATCAAATCTAACAGAAGTAAAGCATGCTAGTACATGGAAGTATATGAGCTATGCATCAATCACAAGAATATCAAGTATCCCATCAATGCCACTCTTGGTCACGAGGACCTCAGGCAATGCCACTGATCCGCACCCGATCCGCTTGACATAACCCTGCTATCGTGGGCTCCGGGTCTTTCCTCTAGACCACTTTACCAGTAAAGAACAATCTCCACGGGGAGCACCCCGGCATGTTCGTGAAGTACAGCAGTGCGTGGCAATTATAATGATCAATCTCGCGGTCTAGTGAACGGGTAGTCGGCAACATGCCGAGATCCCACAACGGAAATCATCATCTATATCTATCATCAGGATCAATCTGCATATCGGAATATAAAGCAATATCTCAAGTGACAGGAATCAACCAAGTATAATCAAATCATGCAATCTATGTACAAAGAGAATAGAAGCTGATAGAATAAGTACGCATGATCAGTTAAAGAGATCTATGTCTGTCAGGA
>JAQOTM010000196.1:91340-173014 GCA_029168755.2 Tillandsia fasciculata
CAGCCAACCGTTTACTCCTTAACCAGCTGCGTGATCTCGCAGGACACATGCTGACCCTTACAGATCGACTGGGTCTACTGATCGCCGAGATTGTTGAGGGCGCTGACCCACGCCCAGCGGGGCGCCAGGACCGATATATCCGTTGGGGAAGACCGCCAGCATATTTCCCCACCTTCCAACGAGCAGTCATGATGGCCCTGCGAGCAGAGCAGGAAAGCGAGATCTTGCGCGAGAAAGGGGTGCCGTATCCGGGTCCGACGTGAGGGCCCAGTACCAGCGCCCGAGAGGGCAGAGAGCGACTACGTAAGAACGGCAAGAGCGCTATCCAAGGCCCCCGGAAGGACAGAGAGCGACTTCAGAACAGGATGGGCGAGGGCCGAACCCAGACCGCTTGGGAGACCTTGCCCTATAGTGCTTAGGACGCACCAGTGTAACAGAGTTCCTGGAGGTATGATCATTGCTATCGGTGTGGCATGCCGGGCCATAACCGATACGCTGCCCTTGGAAAACGGGGGACCAGGCCCCCGCGCCGCGAGCAAGGAGGACGGAGAGAAAAAGACTGCTACACCCGCTCCCCGAGGGTACCCCCGCCACAAGAAGACCGAGGAGGGTGACCACCCAAAGGGGGCGGAAGGAAGGACATGCTCCAGCTGAGTCGCGAGACCACCCAGGGACCGTGCGTGATTTGCCAGGGTGCTCACCCGGTAGCGGAGTGCACATGGAGGAACCATTATTGCAACCACTGCGGGTTTGCCGGATCACATTCGTGACGCTGGCCCATAGAGGCCCGCCGCCGCCGCCCCTACGCCACCGCCACAGAAGGAACCAGACAGTGCTGCGGTTCCGGCTCTCAGCCAAGGACCCGCCCGACAACCGGGAACCCTCAGATCCATCAGACCCTCGGACTCCTCAGATTCTTCGGACTTAAGACTCTCCCCCAGCACGCCGTGCGACGCTGGCCCAGGGACTGCGGGCGGACTCCCCAGGACACTGCGGCAGGGGATGCGGCGTCCCAGACTTAGTGACAGCAGGTGATTATCGTTCGATCTTTATATTCTTCTCCCTTCCTACAGCCGACTACACCCTAGCCAGATACACTTGTTAGACTTCTCTCATTCCCCTCACTAGGATCAGTAGGCGTTAGGCGAAACCTTCCCCGGCCAAAGCGCGTGGGCGGTTTCGAAGTTTAGAAAATCCGGTGGGTCCGGGCCCATAGAGGGCTATGCAGGGAATAATAGGATTCGCCCTATGCCTTGCAACCGGAAACCCGATGGGCTGTCATGCAGCACGGGGCCGCCTCCCCACGACCAGGTTCAGCGGTCCCGTGGTAGGAAATTGATGGAGGGCGGGTGCGTGGCCTATCTGGCCTCGGTAGATCTAACTACCCGACCCGTCCCCTCACCCACAGAATTCCCGTAGTAAGGGAATTCCCGGAGTATTTCCGGCAGAGCTACCGGGAATGCCGCCGGAACGAGAGGTTGGACTTTCCAATTGAACTACTCCCCGGCACCAAGCCCATCACCAAGGCACCGTACAGGATGGCCTTCGCGGAGCTGAAGGAACTCAAGGCACAGTTGGAGGACCTTCTGGACAAAGGTTTCATCAGACCAAGCGCGTCACCTTGGGGCGCGCCCGTCCTGTTTGTGAGGAAGAAGGACGGAAGTCTCCGGTTGTGCATCGACTACCGGGAGATAAATAAGGCGACGATCAAGAATAAGTACCCCCTGCCAAGGATCGACGACCTCTTTGACCAGTTACGGGGGGCGACGGTGTTCTCAAAGATTGACCTGCAGTCGGGCTATCATCAGGTCCGGGTCAAGGGGGAGGACATCCCCAAAACGGCTTTCCGTACTCGCTATGGCCATTACGAGTTTACGGTAATGCCGTTCGGGCTCACAAATGCCCCGGCAGTGTTTATGGACATGATGAACAGGGTATTCAAACCCTTCCTGGACTTGTTCGTGGTGGTCTTCATCGACGATATCCTCATCTACTCGCGTACCGATGAGGAACATGAAGAACACCTGCGCACAGTCCTCCAGACCCTACGGGAACAGAAACTCTACGCCAAACTCAAAAAGTGTGAGTTTTGGCTCCGAGAGGTCGGGTTCTTGGGGCACGTAATCTCGGCGGCTGGAGTCGCGGTGGATCCGAAGAAGATAGATTCGGTGACGGACTGGCCCCGACCGACCACGGTGACGGAAATTCGAAGCTTCCTTGGATTAGCCGGGTATTACCGGCGCTTCGTGGAGGGCTTCTCCAAGATAGCCACCCCCTTAACCCGTTTGACAAAAAGGGGGAAAAGTTCATCTGGACGGACAAGTGTCAGAAAAGCTTCGAGGAGCTTAAGGATAGGTTGACGCGAGCTCCGATTCTCGCCCTGCCAGAGCCTGGGGAGGATTACGAAGTGTATTGCGACGCGTCGCGAAATGGATTGGGTGGAGTACTCATGCAACGGGGAAAGGTCATAGCCTATGCATCAAGGCAGCTCAAGGAGTACGAGCGGAATTACCCCGTGCATGATTTGGAACTCGCAGCGGTGGTGTTTGTCCTCAAGCTTTGGAGGCACTACCTGTATGGGGCACACTGCAATGTGTACTCAGATCATAAGAGCCTCAAGTACCTTTTCACCCAAAGAGAGCTAAATCTGCGACAAAGGCGGTGGCTGGAGCTATTAAAGGATTACGACTTAACGATCCACTACCACCCGGGAAAGGCCAACGTGGTGGCCGACGCCCTGAGTCGCAAAGGGCAGGCCGCGGAAGCGGATGTAAGCGCCATTACGCAGCAGGATAGTCTAATTGCGGAATTCTCGCGATTGAGACTAGAGGTGGTACCCGCAGGGACAGTCGCCCAACTTCTGACACTGGTGGTCAGACCTACCTTGCTGGACAGGATTCTCGAAGGCCAATCGACTGATGATCAGCTCCAGCTGGTGCGGAGTAGAATAACCGCCGACCAGGAGGGCGACTTTACAGTGGACTCCGACGGCACGATACGATTTCGCGGACGAATCTGCGTGCCGGATCTACCGGAACTCAAGGAGGAAATCCTACGGGAGGCGCATACTGCCCCGTATGCGGCGCATCCCGGAGGAACCAAGATGTACAAGGACGTCAAGCAAACCTTCTGGTGGCCCAAAATGAAGGGAGACGTGACCCGATTCGTGGCTCACTGCTTAGTGTGCCAACGGGTGAAGGCCGAACATCAACGGCCGGCGGGAAAATTGCAACCTTTACCGGTGCCCGAGTGGAAATGGGACATGATTACCATGGATTTTGTGACCGGTTTCCCGAGATCGCCACAGGGACACGATGCGATATGGGTGATCGTGGACCGTTTGACGAAATCGGCCCACTTTTTGCCCATACACACGACGTGGACCCGGGAACGACTGGCGCAAACGTACCTCGATGAGATAGTAAGGTTGCACGGTGTACCAACATCCATCACGTCGGACAGAGACACACGTTTTGTGTCGAACTTTTGGCGAAGTTTGCAACAAGCGATGGGAACCAAGTTGCACTTCAGCACAGCTTTTCACCCGCAAACCGATGGGCAATCGGAGCGGGTGATACAGATCGTGGAGGACATGCTTCGAGCATGCGTTCTGGACTTGGGCGAAGGGTGGGCACGGTGTTTGCCCCTGGTGGAATTTGCCTACAATAATAGCTACCAGGCCAGTATACAGATGGCGCCGTACGAGGCGCTGTACGGACGCCGCTGTCGGTCTCCAATATGCTGGGACGACTTAGGTGAGCGGAAGTTTTTGGGCCCAGATTTGGTGGAGGAGACCGAAGCAAAGGTGCGATTGATTAAACAAAGGCTGCTGACCGCCCAAAGCAGACAGAAAAGCTATGCAGATAACAGACGCCGAGACTTAGAATTCATGGTGGGCGAGCACGTGCTGCTCCGGGTTTCACCCTCCAAAGGAAACCGGCGTTTCGGCATAAAGGGAAAACTAAGCCCAAGGTACGTGGGACCGTTCGAAATCCTGGAGCGTATAGGACCGGTGGCATACCGCTTGGCCCTGCCACCGAATCTCGAACGAGTCCACAATGTCTTCCATGTTTCAATGCTCCGAAAATACCTGGCGGACCCCTCTCATGCCTTGGATGCCTCCACCATCGAGTTGCGGGAGGACTTGAGCGTCGAGGAGACGCCGGTGCGGATTTTGGCAAGAGAGGACAAGAAGTTGCGCAACCGAACGATTCCCTATGTGAAGGTCCAATGGAGCAACCACGAAGAACGCGAGGCGACGTGGGAATTGGAATCAAAGATGAGGGAGTGTTTTCCCGAGTTATTTTAGGGAGGTTAGGGTTTAAGTTTCGGGACGAAACTTTTTATAAAGTGTGAGTGGTGTAGTGACCCGACCCTCCGGGGTATTTTTGAACTCACATGTAATCGCTTAGGCCTTAAGCGGAATAAAATTATTTAATTTTCAAAAGTCGGCCGGGACAAGTGTGTATATTTTTCTGCGATAGAGCGCGAAAAACGATGACCGACGGTGCGATCGGATTCGAAATCCGATGCCGGGATCTCCCGGAACGGGACCCTTAGCGATGCGGTAGTTAGTCGCGCATCGGAAACCGTGCAAAATATCTTGCACCCGTTAGAGATAAGGTGGGTTATCCCGTAAGGATAATTAATCAATTAATTAATTATCCGGTGACGGAATTTAAATCCTCCTACGTACGAATTAATTGTGGGATTTAAATTGGTGGGATTTTATCTCATAGATTGGAAAGGGATAAAAATCAGGATATTTAAACTAAAGGATTTAAATTATGGGATTTTATCTCACGGATTGAATAAGAGATAAAATCCGGATATTTAAATTGGGGATTTATTTCCCATGATTATTTAATTAAGGTGATTAAATAATCGGTGACCGGGATTTGGATAATAGAGGTTTAAATATCCGGGTAATTAGAATCCAACTGGGAATTTGATTTCCCAAGATTATTTGATAAAGGTGATCAAATAATCGGTGGTCAGGATTTAAAGGTAAGAAATATCCCGTCGTCGGATATTTTCTTGAGAAATAGAAACGGGGAATTATAGGTTCCTACGTACGTAAATATAATTAAACGATTAACTTAAATAGGGTTATCGGTGGGGATTAATTAATTAGCGAATTAATTAATCGGATCAAAATACCCGAAAGGGAATTTTGACGGTGCGGGTTTACAAATTGGATATATCCAAAATAGGGTTATTTATTTCCCCGCTTACCGAGCGAAACCCTATTTTATTTCTCCGCCTCCCCAAACTCTCCTCTTTCGTACGTACCGAAACCCCCAACCAGTGAAAAAGAAAGAAAAGAACCGTAACCGGAGGAAGGAGAAGGAAAGAAGGAGGGAGCCGATCGTCCTAAACGCCGATCCAAAGGCTAGAAACGCGACCGGACACCTTCCCGACGATCTCCGATAGGTAAAATAATTTTTAATAATTTTCTGGATTTTTCCTAGCGTAGTTTGGTAAAATTCTAGAGTTCCTCCGCCACCCCCGTCACCGCCGCCGTCATCGTAATTTTGTTGGGCGGACGGAACGGGCAAAGAGGCGCGCGGTGCCACCGGGGCATCGCGCGGAAGAAGGGGGAACGCACGCGGATGACCGGGCTCCGCCGCAGGCGGGACGGCGCCGCGCGGGTCGCACCCACGCGGGCGCCGCGCGGACACCGCGCGGCCGCCGCGTGGGCGGCCCCGCGCGGGCACCGCGCGGGCTGCCGCGCGGGCACCCGCGCGGGGTGCCGCGCGGGCACCCGCGCGGGGCGCCGCGCGGCGGCCCCGCGCAGGCGCCGCGCGGGCACCCGCGCGGGGTGCCCCGCGGGCACCCGCGCGGGCGGCCCCGCGCGGGGTGCCGCGCGGGCACCCGCGCGGGGTGCCGCGCGGGCGGCCCCGCGCGGGCACCCGCGCGGGGTGCCGCGCGGGCGGCCCCGCGCGGGCGCCGCGCGGGCACCCGCGCGGGGTGCCGCGCGGCGGCCCCGCGCGGGCGCCGCGCGGGCACCGCGCGGGCGCCGCGCGGGCGACCCCGCACGGGCGCCGCACGGGCCCGTGCCCGTGCGGGCACCGTGCGGGGCACTTTGCGCGCACCGCCCGCGGGGCCGCGCCGCGCGCGGCTCCGACGGGCGGCGACGGTTGCGCAAGGGGGGTTCCATGGGCAGCGGGACGGTGCCGGACTTTATTATAATATAAGTGGGGTGTTTTCTGTTACGGTATTTAGTATAGTTTCTGACCTTAGTGTCCGTGCGGACTTTTTATAGGTCCAGGTGCGCAGCGGGAGAGTGCGAAGGGCTCGGGTGACCCGTCTTCTCTCCAACAAGGTGGGTACGGTTGCGATGTGTGCAACCGGTGCTGTAAGTGCATCTATGTCATTAAAAATATTCTTTAATTTACCTAACAAAGTAGATGGACAGTTAACCTTTCTTTTAATTGATAAATATCTGATAAATTAAGCGGCTGCGGTCGCGGTGCTCATTACACGCCATTCTTGGCAATCCGGTTTCGGATGCTGCACGTACACTGGCGGATCGGGCCACCGCATGGTGTACTTTTCCGGAAAAGTGGTCTTTTTGACCCGTGTGCCTCACAAAGGGGTGGGTGCCGTGAGGACCTCTTCACGGCTGCTATAGGGGTCGCACTAGCCCCGTGAAGTGGTTAAAGCATCAAAAAGGTGTTGTGCACGAGGGGGGACTTTAGTCTCCCCGACAGGTACTCTGGGGTCGGTGCCCAATTTAATTAACAATTAATCCGGGGTTGGTGCCCGGTTTAATATATGCACAGGGGTTTAACGAAAGGTTACGGTGTACTCGGTGTATTCGGTTCGTTCTTCCTTTCTTAATATTATTAGACATCTACTTTGTTTGTCACTGACGTTACCCACTCCGTGACAGGTTTCCCTAGGTGCGTTAGCCGGGACGGCGGTGGGACTGCGACGTGAGGATCGTAGTCGGACTCTTGGTTATCGTATATATAACTCATTTCCTCTTTAGGTTACTTTTAATTTCGCTTGTGGATTACTTTACATGTGGGCATGTTTTAGTTAGCACTGTGGATGAGATGTGGCTTTGTGTGATACTTTTAGTAGTGTTTTTATTGCGGCATGTTTTATGATGAGATAAAGGTTTGCGAAAACGTTTTCTAAAAAGAGGTGCCGTGTGGGCACGGATTTTACAACTCTGGGTTTTATCCTTTCCAAACATTGAAGCCGCTCAAATGACATGCTTTAGTTAAACGATTTAACTCTGAATATGGTGTATGTCTACTGTATGGTTGTTGGTTGGTGTGTGTTGTATGATTATTGTGATTGAATGAAATGATGTAAATGAGACGCCGTGCATATACAAAGGAGACTCTGTCCGCGGACAGAGTGAATTTGTGTATGTGGCGGTCTGGCACGCACCGGGGTTGAAGTTAAGTTACCTTATTAAAAGAAAAAAAAATAGGCACGTTTTTCCGCTTCAAAAGACTCAAAAACCCCCGGGGGCGTGACATGGTGTTAAATAGATAAATCGTAGTCCTTCAACAACTCCAACCAGCGACTTTGCCGTAAGTTCAATTCCTTCTGTGTGAATAGATATTTAAAGCCTTGGTGGTCCGAAAACACGTTGCAATGAGCTCCATAGAGGTAGTGTCTCTAAAGTTTTAAAACGAAAACGACCGCTGCGAGTTTTAGATCGTGCGTAGGGTAGTTTCACTCATAATCCTTGAGTTGTCTTGATGCGTAGACTATGACTTTTCCCTATTGCATCAGCTCACTTCCAAGACCGTTCCATGATGCATCACAATCAACCTCGAAATCCTCACCGGGTATCGGTAATGTAAGTACGGGTGCCCGTGTTAGCCTGTCCTTGAGTTCCTCGAAGCTCTCCTAACATTGAGTCGTCCACACAAATCTCTTCCCTTTCCGGGTTAGATGATTCAGAGGGGTGGCAATTTCTGAGAAACCCTCCACGAAGCGCCTAAAAATATCCTGCCAAACCCAAGAAGCTGCGGATTTTCGTTACTGTAGTCGGTCGGGGCCAGTTAGCTACTGACTCCACCTTCTTAGGATCCACCGCAATTCCCGTCGCTGAGACTATGTGTCCTAAGAAGTCCACTTCACAAAGCCAGAACTCACACTTCTTGAGCTTAGAAAACAATTTTTGGTCCCTGAGAGTCTGAAGAATTACTCGCAGATACTCCTTATGTTCCTCATTTGTTCGTGAGTAGACCAAAATGTCATCAATAAAGACCACTACAAATTGGTCCAAGAAGGGTTTGAATATCATATTCATCATATCCATGAACACCGCTGGGGCGTTCGTAAGTCCAAATGGCATAACCATAAACTCGTAATGACCATATCAAGTTCGAAAGGCTGTTTTAGGTGTATCCTCACCTCGAACTCTAAGCTGGTGATAGCCGGCCTGCAAATCTATCTTCGAGGACACTGTCACTCCTTGTAGTTGGTCGAACATGTCATCAATCCGAGGCAAGGGGTACTTGTTTTTCACGGTAACCTTATTTATCTCCCGATAGTCAATGCACAGACGTAAACTCCCGTCTTACTTCAGCACGAAAAGTACGGGTGCGCCCTAAGGCAACTCACTCGGTCTGAAGTATCCTTTAAAATCGGGGTATCCGCTGGCTGAGCTGAAGACCGAGAGATCAAAACCATTAAAGCTATGAATACCATACGCTCTCCCTCCACTAGTCTTCTTGCCCGCAATACAGAAAAGAAAGACGAGAAAGGAGTACTCCTATATGCTAAACCTACGGGTTCCAAGATGCCAGGTTCCTGAGGACGCACCTGGCGCCTCACGCAAACGATTACTGCCTGGTGCTTGGTAAGCCAAACCAACCAGAGTACTACGTCGGAATCCCCTAGTGAGATTTCCGCCAGTTCCAGGGGTAAAAAGTGTAGGTTTTTAAGGATCCACAAGGATCTAAATAGGTACTATCAAACACCTAGAGGGGGGGGTGAATAGGTGTAATATTATAAAAGCCAATCTCAGTGCAAAAATAAAAAATCAATGCGGAAATAAAAATCAACACACCGAGATTTACGTGGAAACTCCAATCCAGGAGAAAAACCACGGGACCAACACGCAATAACAATCCACTAAGAATAGAAGAATAACAAGGTGATTACCGACTCCACGGACTCGACCCCTCCTTCAGCTTCTTCGGACCTTGCGCTGATCGGTTGGATGTCCACGCAATAACAATCCACTAAGAAAAGAAGAATAACAAGGTGATTACCGTCTCCACGGATTTAACCCCTCCTTCAACTTCTTCGGACCTTGCGCTCCAACGTTTGCACGTCCACTGCACACGTTCGAATCCACGAACGCCACTCGAATCCACGAGCACACGTTTCGAATCCACGAAACGCCTTTAGCACACCGAATCCACGATGCCACGTCGAATCCACGACGCAAACTCAGCCGGTAAGAATATTGGCTTCGATGGTGATCCTTTGCTTAGATTATCAATGAAGATCCATGGGAAAAATCTCTAAGCAAAGATTAGATCAATTCGACAAAAGATATGTTCTTGGAAGAACCGTCGAATTGACCTAAAAGAGGCTATAAAGAAGAACGATAAAAACCTAGCCTCTAGGGTTGCTCTCAAGTGTTTTATAAATTGATCGGCCGTGCTCCCCACGTTTTTGAGAAACCCTAAGTGTCTATTTATAGTTTAGAAACCTTTGGAAAGAGATAAGAATCAAAAACATACCTTATCTGGAATTTTTCAGGACGGCGATCCGGATCGGATTACTGCGATCCGGATCGTCGTAACGAGATTGACGATTCCAGAAATCCAAGGGTTCGGGATCCGGATCGCAAGGCCCGATCCGGATCGTTCATGAATTTCAGCAACATCCAATGTTCGGGATCCGGATCGGAATAGGCTTGGATCCGGATTGGATTTGCACATGAACTAATACCCTTCGGGATCCGGATTGGATCATCTGATCCGGATCCTGAACATGTCCCATGTCCAGTTTTTGATTTTTATGCAATTAAAAATTCATCCAAGTGTTTCTACACTATAAGAAAGTATTCGGATCACCAAAATTATTTAGTTAAACATACCTGATCCTTTTGAATACTTTCTTCTTGAGATTGATGTAACTGATCCACAATTCTTCATCTTCAATCTTCAAGACTCAAGACACTGAGTGTCAACTTGAGCTCTTGTTGAATCTTCTCTAAGTCTTTGATTGCTGATTGACAATTTGATCCCTTTAAGACTCCGACTCAACTCACTGACTTGACTCACGAAATATGCCAACACCAAAATGCCGTAACAATCTCCCCCTTTGGCAATTTCGTGACAAAACCCAAAAATACATAAAAACGCTCAAGTCACTCATCTTAAACCAAAAAATTCGAAATTCAATGTCATCACCAAAACATTGATTTTCTTTGCGTGAAAGATCCAATAAATACAAAATTACATTTGAACCAAACAGTCCTAGAACATACTCTATGACTTAGGACTTGGAGTCTTAAAGTGATGTAATTCCTGCAAAACAAAACTCCAAACAAAATCAAACGTTAGTCGTTAGAAATTAAAATCCTACATTTGATTCGTCCTTTTGGTTCTTTTGTTTTTCGGCTCTTTCAATCTTTTCTTTATCTCCCCCTATCTTGAGCATCTCTAACATGTTCTCCATGTTCTCCATGTTCTTGAGCATCTATGTTCTCCCCCTTTGTGATACGATCATCATTTTCCGTTCTCCCCCATTTTTCCATTTTCGTTTGTCCTCTCTTGATGATCTCATCTCCGTCATTTCTCTTCTCCCCCTTTTTGTCACAAATTGTCAAACAGTGAACATACTAGACAAAAGGAAATCACTAACAACATTAGTTCATAGAGAAAGAGAGATAAAAGCTCAGTTCCGGTATATAACAAAAACAGATTGCGTACCGGTACCAAGAACAAAAAATCAAATAATTTCTTGAAACAAATCCAGATTTTGAAATCTTTGAATTACCGATTTGTATTCCATCAAGAAACAAAATAAGTGCTTTAACCAATGAATTAATAAGATGTCATTCAATCCAATTTTCTTTCATTAGAATAATTTAGAAAAATAAAAACCAGAAAGAGTATGTAAGCACTTTAGCGCATCAACTTTAAACAAAAGTCATCGTTTCATGCAACAAGAAATAGATTATACCAAATCTATCAAAAATACTCAAAAATGAAACGAAAATTTATGAAAATTAAAACTCTTAAAGTTGAACAACTTCAATCACATCTAACCTGATCTTATGCGTAATGCCTTTATCAAATCATCAATTTGGTAAAGAAAATGAAATACAAAGATCAATAGATGTTTGAAATCCCAGATAAGTTAGATAATATATCTAGACAATCTGTTGAAGGAGTGGCTCTTTGAGCATCTTTTATAAAAATCCCACCTTATACCAACCATGAAATACGACTGAGTCAAGTATTTCAATATGCATTTCATCAACATTTTTAAAACAAAAATTTGCTTTGCATTCATGGAGTATCTTTTTCTTTCTTTCTTTTCCTCCATGTGGTGGTAGTTTTCACACTCCTCATTGGGATGTAACTCTTTCCACATCTTTTGAGCATTTTACTTTTCTTTGACTCCCCCTCAATTGGCTATCAATTATTTAATATATAAGGTATTCAACCAAAAATTGATCTCGCATTCATACTCGACTAAGCAATCAAATAAGATAATGACTATACCAAGAGATCATTGAGAGAGAAATTGACTTTGATCACTTAAAAGATGAATTAATTAACATAAATGATCATTGCAACATTGAAATATTATGATATCAAAAGCATAATAAATTTCTAAATGCGTGAAAGGATGCAATTAAAGTCAATTTAACCAATGCTCAATTAAACAACTCCTCTAAATGAAGTGTCTTCAAGATTATGAATAAGGAGTCAAGTTGATAATCCAAGAAAAATTTAATTTGGAGTGAATGAACGTGAAGCCCCCTTTTATTCAATGCACTTGTTCGTTAGAAACCCTTTTGTTCAAGAACAAAGTATAAAAACAAAGAGCATTGAAAAACATGTAATGCAGAGATTAAGAAAAATATGAAGGAAAAACCAATCAAAGCATTACACACAGTCATAAGCTATTTAGAACTTAAGACAAGGAAAGATATCACCTTTCCGAATCCAAAATCGTTGGATTTTGGGTTGTCTTGATTCGTTGTGGCCGGGGGTTGTCCGCTTTGACTGTTGATCCACCTTGGGTCTTTGCCTCGCAATAATCCACTTGAATGATTGATGTTGTGGCTCGGACCTTTGGTGGGTTGAGTGAACTCCTTTGACTTGATGTGTCTTTTGATTCCGTTGAGTCCGCTCCGTAGATGAAGTTGCCGAAGAATTTTTCTTTCTCTTTTTCGGGCAATTCTTCACCAAATGTCCTTCAAGTCCACAAAGGTGACAAGTTCTTCCTTTCAATTTCATTGTGGAACTTGAAGCATGCACAGTTTGGTCCTTTTTAAATCCCAAACCAACCTTGCTTGTTTGACCTAATCCGGACATACAATCTAGTTTCTTGGAACCGGTTGAAAGCCTTTGTATGTCGGATTTGAGTTGATGAACTTGCTTGGTCAAAGCTTGGTTGGTGACATGAATTTCTTCAAACTGCTTTTCAAGAAAACCAATCTTGTCCATATATGATTTAGCGTTTGTCTCCGATTGGTTTAGCTTTTCTTGGAGGATTTTATTGTTATCCAATACTCGTCCATGTTCCTCCTCGAGATCATGAAGTTTGATCTTTAAAGCTTGATTCTCGTCTTGAACTTCAAGTCGTTGCTTCCTCAACTTCTTGTTAAGTTTGGCCATCTTCTTTGATTCCGCAAGAAGTTGTTGGTATGCCTCAACGAGTTCTTCTTCGTCCGACTCCCCCTCACTTGATGACTCTCCTCCGGATGTTGATGTTTCATGCAAAATCAAAGGAATAGAGTCAGTGACTAAAGATGATAAACACAAATTAGAAGAGGGAATTTGAGAGGCATGAAAAGCAACAAATTTTTCTTTTTCCTCTTCACTTGAGGTCGATTCATCGAAACTAGAATCGTCCCAAGTTTTTGCTTGCAAAGCCTTCTTTTTGTATGATTTCTTAGAAGGACAATCCGTTGAAATATGGCCGTAGCCTTTGCATCGATAGCATCGGATTTCCCCTTCGAAATCATCTTTTTCTTTTTCTTTAGAAGGTTTTGCAACGCCTTTGAGTTTAGAGGATTTAGAACCCGATGATCCTTTAGATGGTTTCGTGGATGAAGATCCATCGGTTCGATTCTTCCAAAATTTCCGACGAAATTTCTTTGTGATCCGCGCCAATTGTTCTTCAAAATCGGCAAAAGAGATTTCATCGTCGGAACTCGATTCGTCATCTTCTTCCTTTGTTGATTTGAATGCAATACCTGTAAGCTTAGAAGAAGACTTGGAAGAAATTTGATTAGTAGGAAAAGTCATCTCATAAGTTTGTAAAGCACCTACTAATTCCTCTACACTCATCTCATCCGGATGACTAACGGTTTCAATGGCGGTAACCTTTGCCCTAAACCGTTCCGGAAGAGTCCGAAGTATCTTTCTTACAATTTTCGACTCCGGGATCTTTTCTCCTAAATTAGCACATGTATTAATTACATCTTGAAGTCTAGTGTAATAATCTGTAAACAATTCATGCTCTTCCATATGAATAGAGTCAAATTGACTTGTAAGCATCTGGAGCTTTTGAATTTTTACAAGATTAGTACCCTCATGTGTAATTTTGAGAATATCCCAAATTTCCTTCGCGGTTTCACACGCGGAAATTCTTGTAAACTCAGTCGAGGAAAGAGAATTATATAAAGCGTTCATACCTTTCCCATTGTAAGAAGATCTTTCGATTTCCTCTTTGGACCATCTAGAGCGAGGTTTTGGGGTAGTAGAATTTCCTACTTCCTCAACCGGATGCACCCAACCGTATTCAACGGTTTGCCATACACGCTCATCAATAGAGATGAGAAAAGCTCTCATCCGCACTTTCCAATATGCATAATTGGTCCCATCAAAAAGAGGAGGTCTAAAAATATTACCACTTTCACCCGACATGATAGATAAACCTAAAACCCGCTCTGATACCAATTGTAGAGTTTTTAGGATCCACAAGGATCTAAATAGGTACTATCAAACACCTAGAGGGGGGTGAATAGGTGTAATATTATAAAAACCAATCTCAGTGCAAAAATAAAAAACAATGCGGAAAATAAAAATCAACACACCGAGATTTACGTGGAAACTCCAATCCAGGAGAAAAACCACGGGACCAACACGCAATAACAATCCACTAAGAATAGAAGAATAACAAGGTGATTACCGACTCCACGGACTCGACCCCTCCTTCAGCTTCTTCGGACCTTGCGCTGACCGGTTGGATGTCCACGCAATAACAATCCACTAAGAAAAGAAGAATAACAAGGTGATTACCGTCTCCACGGATTTAACCCCTCCTTCAACTTCTTCGGACCTTGCGCTCCACCGTTTGCACGTCCACTGCACACGTTCGAATCCACGAACGCCACTCGAATCCACGAGCACACGTTTCGAATCCACGAAACGCCTTCAGCACACCGAATCCACGATGCCACGTCGAATCCACGACGCAAACTCAGCCGGTAAGAATATTGGCTTCGATGGTGATCCTTTGCTTAGATTATCAATGAAGATCCATGGGAAAATCTCTAAGCAAAGATTAGATCAATTCGACAAAAGATATGTTCTTGGAAGAACCGTCGAATTGACCTAAAAGAGGCTATAAAGAAGAACGATAAAAACCTAGCCTCTAGGGTTGCTCTCAAGTGTTTTATAAATTGATCGGCCGTGCTCCCCACGTTCTTGAGAAACCCTAAGTGTCTATTTATAGTTTAGAAACCTTTGGAAAGAGATAAGAATCAAAAACATACCTTATCTGGAATTTTTCAGGACGGCGATCCGGATCGGGATTACTGCGATCCGGATCGTCGTAACGAGATTGACGATTCCAGAAATCCAAGGGTTCGGGATCCGGATCGCAAGGCCCGATCCGGATCGTTCATGAATTTCAGCAACATCCAATGTTCGGGATCCGGATCGGAATAGGCTTGGATCCGGATTGGATTTGCACATGAACTAATACCCTTCGGGATCCGGATTGGATCATCTGATCCGGATCCTGAACATGTCCCATGTCCAGTTTTTGATTTTTATGCAATTAAAAATTCATCCAAGTGTTTCTACTCTATAAGAAAGTATTCGGATCACCAAAATTATTTAGTTAAACATACCTGATCCTTTTGAATACTTTCTTCTTGAGATTGATGTAACTGATCCACAATTCTTTATCTTCAATCTTCAAGACTCAAGACACTGAGTGTCAACTTGAGCTCTTGTTGAATCTTCTATAAGTCTTTGATTGCTGATTGACAATTTGATCCCTTTAAGACTCCGACTCAACTTACTGACTTGACTCACGAAATATGCCAACACCAAAATGCCGTAACAAAAAGGCCTGCCTAACCTTACCGGGCAGGAAGGAACAAAGCTCCCTACCACGAAGGGTTGCCCAGGGTCTGAACGGACCCATTACTACGAAGGGTGTCACTTCTGGAAACTATGGGTAAGAGCGAAAGAAAAAAGATGGGAAGGTGTGGGATGCTTTGGTATCAAAGAGATCTTAATTCGAAGTGAAACTACAATGGAGTATTACTTGCTGCTACTCCTTCCGGGGCAGTGCGTCCTCTGCCGGGTCGTCGCGGGGTTTCCGACCACAGCCCTTGGGCCAACGGCGCACGGCGCGGAGAGACTGGGATTCGGAGTCGCCATGATCGGCTTTGGGTTGGTCGTCGTATAGAACCTCCTGCGGGGCTGTGGCGGTACCTCTCTCCTTGTGCCGAAATGCTGAAGGAGTAGTAGCCGATTTCAGGGGGCAGAAGGAGCGGAAGTGTCCCGGCTTGCCACATCCAAAGCAATGGTCGTGCCTCCAGGAACAATCGATCACCTGGTGTGCTCCTTCTCAGATAATGCAAAGCTTCTCCCCCGATTTCGGTTCTCTTATCGGCGTACTCTTGGTCCCTTGCTTCGTCTTCGGATATTTGGGTGGTCGGCTTCCCTTGGAGAGGCCCTCCCCAGGATAAGGATGGGGTCGCTTCTGTCCCTGATTGGGCTCATGGTCCTCCCGCCGGGCACGAGCGTCGGCCAGTTCCTGCTCCACCCAAGTGTCCACGTCGACCATCTCTTGAAAAGTGGGCAACCCTACAGCTGGCATTACCTGAAAGGTGTCGCTCCTCAAGTCGTCCACAAAAAACAGGCCATGTGGGGTTCGTCCCTCCTACCAAATGGAACACGATCAGTCACACCGGTATCTTGTGTTAATGAGTACATGCATTCTGTGAGCTTTAACAGTTGCCCGACCATGTCGTGCAACTGTTGTCGAAGTAGCCGATTCTCCGCAGCCGTCGAAGCCGTCACATCTATTTCTGCGCCGTTGATTGAAGACCAAGTTCGGGCTATTATCTTTGCATACATGGAAACCAAGTCAACCCTAGACTTAACTGGTCTAACACCACGACCTGCGAACAAACCGGAACTCTATATCCCCTTTCCCCCAAACGCACTCGTGCTCTATGCACCTATTCCTTGACTATCTCGTTGGTCAGTTGCTAGTGGTAATGTACCTCTGTGGATGTTGGTCAACGACTACCGTGGTTAAAGTTGTTTTTCTCTGATACCATAAAATCTGTCACGCCCCGGGAGTTTAAAATAAGCGGAAAGCGTGTGTGTGTGTGTGTATATATATATATATATATATATATATATATATATATATATATATATATATATTTTTTTTTTTTTTTTTTTAAGTACACCCGCCGGGCACGTGCACAGATCCACCACACATACAAATTCACCTCACAAACGGACGGAGTCTCCTTTGGATATGCACGGCGTCGCAAGCATAAATCGTACTTTAACCACACTAGCCAAGAAGTTAAGTAGAAGGAAAAATATCATCATGCGCACTAACCAAGCCGGCCACATACATTTTGAAAGGATAAATCCACGGGTTGTAAAACGGTGACCACACGACACCTAAATTTTATTAAGCATTTTCGCAATCTTTTTACTTGATTTGAAAAGGGTGGCCAAAACAACAACTAGTAAGGGAATAACGTTCATCCACGATAAAACATGGTTCAAACCCAACATCCACAATAATGTATCACACGCACATAAGCTAACTAACCGAAATAATCAAAATGTAAGTAAAAGAAAGGTCACCAGCCCCTAATCGGGGGCTAAAAACCTCGAGTCGCTGCCTCACCGTCGTCCCGGATCCCACCCCTGACTGAACTTGTCACAGTGTGGAAAGTCAGTGACCAAAGAGTAAGAGGTAGATGTAAAATATGTAAGATACTATAAGTACTAAAAGGAAAGCAAACAGATAAACCAGAGTATCCAAAACTCCCCCTCATGAATCCACGGTACCCCTGTAAGTCAAAACGGAACACCTGCCAAAAGGTCTAAGGACCTCCAGCGAATAGAAACACCTTGCTCTCTCACCTTGGTGCTTTTAACCCCTCTATGGTACTTGTGCAGCACCTTAAGTAACCGTAAGGGGTCCCCACCACGTCACCTTGTGGGGTACACGGGTCAACGTACCACATCTCCGAAAAAGTACACCGATGCGGTGGCCAAACCGCTGGTGTGCGCGTAAGCAGCCATGAGCATAAAGACCGAAGTCGGCGTGTGATATAGAACACCGCGACACCAGTCGCAACAGGTAGTAATAAAGGGATACTCATGCGAAAAGGGTTTAGTTGAAAACCATCAGCACATCTACTTTACTCTTACATAAAACATGATGAGACCTCACTTTAAAAAGGATGCATGAAATGGTACCCACCTTGAATCGCATTGAACAGACACCTGAAACCGTCCTGCGCCCTTGCACGATTCCCAGACCTTGATCTATTGGAGAAGATGATCTGTTCCCGCTCCTCGCGGTGGTGAGGATCCGGACCCGCTCCCCGCTGACGGTAACTTCTCGTTACCGACTTCCGACACGTTGATCGAAGAAGGTTCAGGTTCTGCTTTCCTTTTTCTCTCTTTTCTCTTCGATTAGGGTTTCCTTAATTTCCCCTTTTTCTCCTACGTACAATTAAATCCCTAAATGCGATAAACGGGATTATCAACTAACTTCTAGATAAGAGTGCCACCTACGCCGAGTTCTAAAACCCATCGGCGCAAATTTTGATGCACCAAAGCCCTAATGGGTTCGACTTATCCCATCATACCCGTTAACACAAAAGACTCAACCCGGGAGATCCGTAAGTCGGATTTTAGATCTGATCGCTCCGCCGTTCACCATTCCTCGGGCTTTATCATGGAAAAATATCCGCAGACCACGACGGTCTACCCAAGAAAACTTGATAATTTATTTCCCTTAATAAACTGATTTATTAAAAAGGAAATAAAAAGAGGACAGGAAAAGTCATGATACTACATTTCTGAATCCGGACAACGTAAAATGGACAACCGGAAGTTTACCGCGCGTTTTAGTGTACGAAAAGAGCCGTGGAATGGGGGGTGGACACGTGGCAGGCTCTGATTGGCCGGCGCACCAGGCTTGGTTCACAAGGCTGGCGCGGGCAGGCGGGGCAGGTGAGCGTTGCAGCGCAGGCAGGTGCGCATGGCGGGCGCGCGCCCACGCGGTCGGGACACGCGGCGCCGCCCGATTGGCCGGGCCCCGCTGTCGTGTGTTCTGGGACACGTGGCGCGCCCGGATTAATCCGAGCGAATCGCACCACGTCCCCTGTTCGGCGTCTGATTCTCCCAGGCGCCCGAAAACGTACCCAGAAGTCCCAAATTCAATTTTTTTTCGAATTTTTGCCTATAAATAGGCAAAGCTCTCCTCTCCCCTATTTTCGGGATTTTGGAGATTTTTCTTGGAGCCCCCTTTGGCAGAGCCCGTCCTCACACTGTCCACCACCTTTTAAGGGGTACTTGAGGATTTTAGGAGGCCACAACACTAACGATTTCAGCGACTCAGCGCGCTTCGACGCTTCTCTGATTTTGGCTTTTCCCATCGATGTTTCGTCTGGAAACTCCCATGAGCTGACCCATATGAGTTTTCAGCCGATTTTTTTTATATACTTCAGTAGTTTACTTTCCAGCTCTGATATCTATATATTTGTAGTATTATCTTTTGCAGATTAGACACTTCGTCTATGCAGGGCTTTCCGTATGGGCGGCGGATTTGTTAGCGAGCCCGAGTCGCAGTTTCGACTCTGGGGCGTGACACCCGATTGCTATCGGAGTGGTTTGCTAGATTTCTGCGCCTAACCTAGTGATGTTGCAGTTGTGTTCAATCCGGTAGGAGTTTTTGGGAGCTTTTTGGTTCGTTGGAACCACGGGAGCCTGAGGAACGTGCACGCTGAGTTTCGGCTCGATCGGATTTCGAATCGCTACGTTCCAAGTGAGTTGGATTTCTTCCAAAAGCGGTGGACTCCCCTCTACGTCTATTTGTTATTATGTGCATGTTAGGCATAGTATCTTGTGATATTATTATATGCTGAACCTATTGGTTGTTTGGAGAAATGTGTTGGTGAGGCCTCGAACTCAGGATGTTTTTGGACACACGTGTTTTCTGTAAACTAGTGTTTTATCTCCAAACTTCGAAAGGCCGCCGGAACATGTTCTTGTTTGATTAAGGTGAAAGCACTAGCCTTTCGGGGTTTGAAAAATAAAAGTTGTTTTAATTAATTTCTTAAAAACTAAAAATTTATCAAAATAGATTTCCTCAAATCAAGATGATTTTCTAAAAATAGCTATCTTTTCTCCTCGCCCAAAGCGGGTTCGAGTGAAAATTGTTTTCCACAAGAAAAATGCCATCTTTTCAAATATACTTCCTCACCCAAGTGGAGGGTTTGAGTGATCTGGATTCGATGGACTTCACCTCTATTCATGCCTGCGGGGCCGAATATTGATCATAGTATATAGCATTTTTTGGAACTTTGACTAGCACCCCCGCCATATGTTGCATGTTGAACTCTAAATCCTAGAAAAGTCTTAACAATGGTTATATATATACAATATTCAAGACTCATTAGTATTGTTGCATCCCCCTTGTCTTGTGATGTTATCCGCGCCCCGGAGAGTGGGCTGAGTGGCTGGGTTATCATAGGATGCATGTTACAGTCTTAGTGGTGGTCTAGGTGTTCTGTCTTGGGAACCGTTTGGGTTGACGGTGGTCTCGGCTATTGAGTATCTCCAGCCAGTGTGTTTAGTTGTTGTGAGGTTAGTTGTTGTGAGTGGTGAGTTGTCGATCTGGTTGATCGTATGATTGGATTATAGCCTCCATGAGCCATACAACAGAGATGCGCATTTGTTCGTTGGTAGGGTCGGTCTCTCGAGTGCCGCTCCAGAGCTGGGTATGTTACTTGTGTTCGTGCGGTGTTGATGCAGTCCAGGTGGAAGCCCTACATAAATCCTGTCCCTTCTGGATGTGTGGTAGTAGGTGGGTGCAAGTTCGACTGGACCCTATGTGGTGGTCGTTGTGATTGGGTTTATTAGCACCTCGAGAGCGAGTAGTTGTTGTTGTATTCCCCACCCTTCATTGAGCATTGTGGATGGAGGCATGATAGCTGTAGATTTCTTTCCAGCTCTTATACACCTGTTTTCATACCTATTAGTGTTATCTTGCCTCTAGTATACTTAGTGGATAGACTGTTGGTCTTGGAGACGCACTGAGAACTATTCATTTGATGTAGTTCTCACACCCGCTGTGTGACATTTTTACCGAGGTATTCCCTTCTGTCCCTGCATCGACTGGCTTATCGGATCGAGGTGAGGGAGTCACAAGCTAGATCCCTACCCGTGTTGTACTTTGGTGAGATAGATGTACCTCCCTTGATAGTGGGTTTTATCCTGTACCCTGATTGTATTATTTTAGTTTCCCCTTTTGTATACTGACAGATGTTGTATTTTAGGTATTTTGGGATGTATATAGTAGTACAGTGGATTTTGAGATTTTATTTTAGCAGATTTATTATAGCTCTGATATATGTTAGTTGTAGACTTTATATTTTGCAAGTTTGACGCATCGCCTATGCGGGGTTTTCTGTATGGGTGGCGGATCTGTTAGTAAGCCTGGGTCACAGTTTCGACCTCAGGGCGTGACACCGATCGCCGAAATTAGTTGAATCGCTGCCCATACTCTATTCTTCTTCGATTTCCTTGGATCTGGGTGAACCCGAGCTCACACTGGTTGGTTTTGATACACCCAGACCATGTCATCGCCACCCTCCATCGTCGGTGAAGCCTCCTCGACCAGCCCGTGTCGCCAAACCCTGCTTTCTGCCAAATTTGGACATTCAATCCAGATCTAGAAGGCCCTGGTCGTGTGCCTTAGTGCGACCGCCGCCGTCACCGCCGCTCCCCGTCGACTCCGCCGAACATATGGGGACTCCTAGGGTCCTCCTGACGCCACCCCGTTGATCCCAGATTATTCCTTGCACCAGGCTTCGTCGGTGAACCCAAACTATCTCTGGTTGGCAGCAGGTGGTTGGAGCGCCGCCGCCCCTGCCTCTGACTGCCGACATTGATCTCTATCGACCTCATCTCCCCAGACTTCACCTCTTTTGGCCCTCACCCGCGCCACCGAGACTTTAGAATCCGAGCTCGAGCAACTTACTCCAGCCCTAGCCGAATCTATTGTGATTTGGCCGTGGGTTGCTCCGGCAGCGACTTCGGTGCATCTTGCACTTTGGGTAAGTGAGCATGACCCTCTCGTGGACCTTCTTAGCACTGTGCTCATGCATGTTTGACCCCATGTTGCTGCAGAAAGTCAATTTTGGATGTTGGGCTCTAATCCAACTTAGTTCTTGCCCCAACACGATTCCTATACTCCAAGCATACCTTAGACAGTGAGCATGGGTCCCATTGAGTCGAGGCCTTTCTCCTAGCACCCTCGGTTCAATCCAAAAACCTTTGGATCAAGGTAACAGGATTAAAAACCCTAATTATGTTGTTATTATGCAAATTTATGAAAGTATAGGGGTCTAGATGTAATTATAGCCATGTAGGCTGCCTCGAGCAACATGCATGTGACCTCTGGACTGTTCGTTGGAGATTTATTAGCTTTCGTTAGTTTAAAAGAGATTTACAAGTCGTAAATCGATGAAATCGCTGATTTATCATCGTTTCAGCGCGGAATTCGCGATTCGAGAAAATTAGTAAATCATTGTTGATCGCCAAGTGTTATTAACTGATCTCAACACTGTCTTCGTTTATCTAGTGACTTCTAGTTCGCGTCGGTGACTTTTGAAGCCGAAATCGGCGATTCTGGTCGATAAATTAGTAATTATGGTATAGTTAGAATTATAATGACACGTTGTTAGATGTTGCTGCCCGGACACCTTTAACAGAGCGTCCTGGGGAAGCAGATGAAGTTTGAATTGATTCAGTAGCTCGTACGCACTATTCATACCATTAGTGTCAATCGGCAGATTATCGAAAATCCGGCGGATCCCGAGACTGAGACATAAGTCTGTGGCTTAGTGTTTATATCTATTGTAAGTCAGTGGGTTGGATTTGTGTGAATCTGTGACTGACCTATGAATTTGGTGGAGTCCCGAGCAGTCAGGAGCCTACATGAGAGCTGAGCAGCAAGTTCCTGGATCGCCTATGCTTAGGTGGGTATTTCGATCCAGCCATTTGCATAGTATCACCTCAGTGGGTACCATACTCGATCAGACTCTTAAGCCCTTTGCTAACCTTTCTTTCAGTTATTGCATTTCTACACCTCGATTTATCTCTGCTCTATATGTTGGTCATATTATTACTTAATATGTTGGTCATATTTGTTAAGGAATTTGTGTTAGCGTATTTCGTGAAGTGTTTTAAGTCTTGAAGATTGAAGATGAAGAATTATGGATCATATACATCAATCTCAAGAAGAATGAATTCAAAAGGATCAGGTACGTTTAACTAAATAATTTTGGTGATCCGAATACATTCTTGTAGTTTAGAAACATTTGGAATAACTTTCATCGCATAAAAATAAAAAACTGGACAAGTTGGATGTTCAGGATCCGGATCAGGGCATTCTAGTCCAGACCTCGAACATAGTTGAGTTCATGCGAAATTCCAGTCCGGAGCAGTCTCTTGTGAGTCCGGACCCCGAACTATGTGTTTGCTGAAATCGCATGAACAGTCCGGATCAGGGAATTCCAGTCTGGACCCCAAACTTGTTATTCTGGAAAAATTCTGTCAAAAGACGACAGTCCGGATCAGACTAATCCAGTCCGGACCATCGAGTATGAAAATTCCAGATAAGTTAGTTTTTGATGCTTATCTCTTTCTAAAAATTTCTAACCTATAAATAAACCCTAATTTCACATCTAGGGTAACCGAGAAAAAATATAAAAAATCCCCATATAGAGAAGAAAGGAAAACACGATTAATGTCATGTTTATTCATCTATATTGATCAATTTGATTCTAAGGTTTCCAAACTCTTATTTCTTGTAGAATCAAATTGATGAATAGTTAGATGGTGTTTTCTTATCTATCTTTGATCTAAGTATTCGGCGGATTATCATCATCAAGAAAACAACGATTTTCCAAAATCGACGCGTGGATTCGCATGGCCTTGTGGATTCAAGGTGCTACCGCTCTCGGGGATTCAGAGCGAGATACGTTCGTGCGATCGATACGTGCTACATTGGTGAAAACCGCGGATTCGGTTGGACGTCGTGGATTCGACGTTGGACGTCGTGGATTTGGCGTTGGACACAAATCGTGGATTTGAGGCACGTTGTGGAGCGAGCGGAGAAGATCTACTTGGAGCGTATGGAAAAGGTTGAGTCGTAGGGTTACGGTAAATCACCTTGTACGTGTTTAATCTTAGTGGATTTCGCCGTGTTATCGGTCCCGTAATTTTTTACTCCTGTGATAGAGTTTTCCACGTAAAATCTTGCGTACTTTATTTATTTTCCACATTGGATTATTTTTATGCAACGATTTGGTGTGTTTATTGTTTACACATATTCACCCCCCCTCTAGGTGATTTTTCCTCTATTCAGATCCATTATTAACATAACCCACAATATTATTACTTAGTAATAGTTGACTTTGTTCGTTGGTTATTGATATCCCTCATACTGCTGATTTATAACACATGTTTGCATTCCCTAATTACTATGCGTGATAGAGTAGGAGGTTACTATTTTTCTTTTGGCATTGTTGGCACAGGGATTGATTCATGTTCCCATTTGGGAGTTTTCGACTATTTGTCGTATTTCGGTCTTTCGACAACGAACTTTGAGCATCCACATTGAGATTGCCATGCACCAGCTGTACATTTTTACGTACACCAGTAGACTGGCTCCCGTTATTGTGTTCTTTACAGGTAGAGTGGTCTGATTGACTCATGACCCCATTATATAGCTACACCTGCAGGATCCGGGTGATATTGAGTCCTATTCTTGTCTATTTCCTGCAGGTGTGGGGTATATGTCAGTTCTGGTCAGGTATCAGCCTGAGGTCCTAGGGACCAATAGTGGCATTTGATTGGGTTGATTTGATTATCAGTACACTTTATGCATTTACTTGCTTTACGATTCTTTTGCTCAGTTATTACACTACTTGTTTACTGCTTGTTCAGTTATTTTTCAGCATCACTTATCTGACGTTATACTTGTCTACTAATCATGATTTACCTACCTGCTGATTTACTTAATCATTTGATTATTGTATATCAGTTGGTATGACTTGCTGGTTCTCGGCTCGTTGTACCCACTAGAATACATTCAGTTATATCTCACACCCTCTAGTGACCCTTTTTTCAGGTCTGTCGGGTAGTGAGATGTCGGGACGTTGATGTGAAGATCCTGTGTTAGAGTTGTCTTGTTATGTTGGATAGTTAGCTGGTGCGCCATCATGTTACTTTATGTCCAGAGATTTTAGTTATTCCGCTCATGACTTTTTATCATGCCATTTAGATTATCGGATATCATGTGGGATTTGGTTTATTACTTTTATGGTTTTAGTAGTATGTTAGCGTGGAATTGATTCCTAGTTATTGTGGTTTATTAAATTCAGATCATTGTTTAAATTGTTTTAGATATTTAGTATCACGTCTGGTAACTCTGATTGTATTGTTTGCACTATTGTATGTCTAGTCGTGCGTGTATAGAAAAGACTCTGTCCGTTTGGATTGAAAATTTTTTATACATGTGACGAATTTGCTCGTCCTGAGAATTAAAGTTTTTATCTCTGATTTATAATAAAAAAAATTTTAGACCGTTTTTAAATCTCGGAACGTGACACCTTGTCTGTCACGAAATTAACTAGCAGTATTCGAACTGGAGTACCGATACTGAAACACACTCAACATGTGACGCACTCATATCCCAATTTACATAGCGATACTCAATATAAAATTCAATTTTTAAAATTTGGGTTTGAAGAAACTTTTTAGTACTGATACCTCAATGTTTTGTTTCCATACTCAACATCCAAAAACCTTAATTTTTCAACTTTTTATCGTAATATTGACTTGGAACATAACTTCCCATCTAACATTTATTTTATATAATAAATGACTAAGTATTAAATCCACAACCTAAACGAATTACAGATTATAACCCTTAATCCAGGAGTTGTAATCCTTTCTCTTAAGGTTTTAAAATTTTTAAAATTTTATAATAATAAAAAAAATGATAAGACTAATGAACTCTTGGATAAAAGAGTTACAAAATTTGGAAGCCTAATTATTTTATTATAGGATTGTAATCTGTCTTTCTTTTAGTGTAAAAGATAAAGAAAAAAAAATAAAATATATATCTCATCTTGACATATACCGATAGTATTACTAAAAAAATAATAAAATCTAATAAACTATACCTTATAATAAACCGTTGAATTACCAACCATCTTATGCGGTACTTTAAATTGGTTACATTAATCGATCAAAGCATTACTCACGTATCATATATTCCAATACATTAACATCCTCGGGAAATATTCAAAATATGGTTGTTTTCATATAAATATATTCCTATAAAATTAAAATTTTTATATGTATTTTTCCAAAGTCCTGACGGTCTCAAATATAGTGTTCGTTAGAAAAATATAGTTAATTATAATTTAAATATTTAACTTTGATTAGTAAGTGAGATAAATTTATTTTTTTACTCTCTAACATTATAATCCTATTAAGATGGGCTATAGCCCTAGTTGAAGACGAACGACTTCAATGACAATGTTCGAAACCCTCCCGCAATTTCTTTTTTTTTCATATTCTTGTCTCAATCAAAATTCTAACAATGGAAACTCTTTATTCTCTTACTCTTCCTCTCTCTCCCCCATGCTAATTTTGAATTGGTAACTGGAGTTTTCTAGTCCCTGTTCATCCATGAAGCGTGTTGCTCCCCTCCTCCGATGAAAACAAAGTGAATCCAAAACTTAGTTATAGTAATTAATTAAAAATTTTAAATTAATTTGCTATATTTTAGATTGATGTGTCGTTAATTTATTTTATTTTCTATACATTTCATTGAAATTTTTTTATTTTTTTTATGATTTTTTTCTTATTTCGCTCAAAAGAAAAGATATTGGAGGATACACTAGTCTTCAAAATACTCGTGATTGATTAAAAAAAAAAAAAAAAAAAAAAAAGATTATTGGGCATTCTTTAGAGGAATATTTTTACATTATTTTAACCGTTAGGATTTTAGAGTGATTTATTTATGATGATAAAATTGACATGTTACTTATATTCTATTAAAAAATAAATAATGAACTAACTACATAAAAATCAAAATAACATATAAAAATAATTTAAAATTATTAAATAATAAAAGTAAAAAATTAAATTTTATAAAAATATATTTTTTTATTTAATATGTTTACAGCCGTATAAAATTTATCCTTCTATAAATTTTTTAAAAAAAATTAGGATGATATGATGTTTGATAGGACGATAGAGAGATCTGCTTTATTATGTTCTTCCGGAACAGCACACCCGCCACATCCATCCACCATATAAGCCATCGCGACCTCGCACTTTTCCCCTAATCCCTCCCTCCTCTTTACCACTCTCTCACTGTCTCTTCTAAGGAGGGTTGTTTTTGTTTTTTTTTATTATTATTATTTTTTTTTCTTTTTTGCAAGTTAATAAGCCAGTGAAGATCCAGTAATTAATCCAACGCTCCGTGCGCGCCGCGCTTCTGCAGGCCGAACGACCACCCTTTCGTCGGCCGCTCGGAGGCGACAAACGTTAGCGTCCGAAAAAATATAACATAAAAATATCAACAATTCAACAAAACTCAAATCCTCGAATCCCTATTTCTTATCGTTACCCAACACTTTGTTTTATCCTGCAAGTGTATAAATATGTATACATTTCCGCACTTTTAATTCTCGGTAACGTTCTCCGTCGATCTCTAATTAAAGACTCAAAGAAAACACCTTCCTCTGTTTTTTTTTTTTTTTTTGTTTTTTTTTTTTGTATACTTCTCTCGCCCACACTGCTGCCGAATTTTAACCATGTCCAATCCGAACGTTGCGGAGAAGACCACTACGCCGCTGATCGATAAGGCGAAGGTGTCGACCATCGCGGAGGCTTTTGTCGAGGCGCGGTCCATTCTGGGACTGGCAATTCCGATGATCCTCACTGGACTGATTTTGTATCTGCGGTCAATGATCTCCATGCTCTTTTTGGGCCGACTGGGCGGGCTTGCCCTTGCGGGCGGCTCTCTCGCCATGGGGTTTGCGAACATCACCGGCTACTCCGTGCTCTCCGGCCTGGCCATGGGCATGGAGCCCATTTGCGGGCAGGCCTTCGGCGCCGGGCGCTACTCGATGCTCGGCCTCGCGATGCAGCGCACGATTCTTCTCCTACTCTGCTTCTGTCTCCCTGTCGCAGCGCTGTGGACGTACATGCGGCCACTTCTCCTCTTGTGCGGTCAGGACGAGGCCATCTCCGCCGCGGCCCAGACCTACATTCTCTACTCCCTCCCCGACCTCGTCCTCCAGTCTTTCCTCCACCCGCTCCGCATTTACCTCCGCACGCAATCCGTCAACCTCCCCCTCACCTTGTGTGCCGCCGCTACGATCGCCCTCCACTTCCCCGTCAACTACCTCCTCGTCTCCGTCCTTCGCCTCGGCATCAGAGGCGTCGCGTTGGCCTCCGTCTGCGCCAATTTCAACCTCCTCGTGCTCCTCCTCGCTTATGTTTACTTCTCCGGCGTGCATGAGCGCACCGGGGGGTTCCAGCTCTCCGCGGAGAGCTTCAGAGGGTGGGGGCCGCTCCTCGCGCTCTCCATGCCCAGCGCCGCGAGCGTTTGCCTGGAATGGTGGTGGTACGAGATCATGATCCTGCTCTGCGGCCTACTTGTGAATCCGCAGGCGACGGTCGCCTCGATGGGGATTCTTATCCAGACCACGTCGCTCATCTACATATTCCCCTCGTCGCTCAGCTTTGGCGTGTCGACGCGCGTCGGGAACGAGCTCGGCGCCAACCGGCCTGACCGCGCTCGCCGCGCCGCCAATGTCGGGCTCGCGTGCAGTTTCGCGCTGGGCTTCGCGGCGCTGAGCTTCGCCGCGTCGGTGCGGCACGTGTGGGCGCGCATGTTCACCGCCGACGCGGCGATACTGCAGCTCACCGCGTCGGTGCTGCCGATCCTGGGGATGTGCGAGCTCGGCAATTGCCCGCAGACGACCGGGTGCGGCGTCCTCCGCGGCAGCGCGAGGCCGAAGGTCGGCGCCAACATCAATCTGGGATCGTTCTACGCGGTGGGAATGCCGGTCTCCGTAGGGCTCGCCTTCTGGGCGGGGCTCGACTTTCAGGGGCTGTGGCTAGGCCTGCTGTCGGCGCAGGCCACGTGCGTCGTGCTCATGCTCGCCGTCATTAAAACAACCGACTGGGACGTACAGGCCGACCGCGCGCAGGCACTCACGGGGGCCGCCAAAGACGGCGGCGGATTGATCACCGGCGCCGCACTACCGGAAAGCGATGAGAAAGAGACCCCGCCGAAGGCTGCGGCAGTCGGAGGCGACGAGAAACCTAGCTTGGTCATCACCGTACGAGTTGACCCATCAAGTTGATTCTTTCAATCAATTGATTAACTAAATTTTGAATCATTTTTAAAGTAACGCCGCCGGGCGGTTGCCCTCCAATATTTTCTCACATACTACTAATGAGTTAGTATTTCATTTTTTGCCTCCTATCATCTGATTTTTCTTTTTTTCTTTTTCTTTTTTTTTTTTTCGGGTGACACTTTTGTACAATATTTTTACATTTTTATTTTAATTTTTTACTATTGTTATATTTTCTTTGTTACAAAGATGTGAGTATTTATTGTTGAAAATCTTATACCTACCATGATAATACCATATTTTGAAAATTTATAATTAACAAGTAGGATTTTGCAACAAAATCATCGAATCGAATTTTTATTATAAATTTTTTTCTTAATAAAAACTGACGTAACAACAAAAAAGAGAAAAATAAATAAAAATATATGCATGCCATAAAATAAAATTTTCTGACCAAGAAAAGAATTATATTTGATTCATCTTTTTATACATAGTAGTTTCAGCTCGAGTTCTCCTTCTGAATCTCTTTCATAGATGTCTCATATTGTATAAATCTAGAAAACTTTTCTCTTATTTTGTGCATCTGTACACAAGGTATATCCATAATCCACGACCATGAAATCTGTATATGTCCTCTTGTACCGATGTACCGGGTGCATTCAAAATTTTGGATACCTAGACCATACCACATGGGTATAGCAAGTCATACCACCGCCATTAGAAAATAGCAGCACCTATGTTATATTATAACTTATATAAAAAACTACCCAAATCCTAATTCAATTAGATTTATAGTCTTATTGATATTTAAATATTAATTAATTTATCTTCAACAAATTTAAAATATTATCATAATCCAACTAAAATACTACTACAAATCTAATCAAATCCTAACAATTTCATCTTGATTTGATTTGTAATGTTTAATCGCTACGCCGAATTCACCACAAAGATCCTCCTTAAGCTCTTCTCCTCTGCTCAATATTGCTGCATTCGTTGCTCCACCTCGAGTGATTGTATCTCCATGAATTTTTGGAACCCAAATTGATTTTGCTCCATTCTAATCGTGCTTCTGTTCTGAACATATAAGTTTCCACGCTTGTTCGTCTCGCACATGACCTGATCTTATTTTTGAATCCTCATAGCTCCACTTGAAGTTGAAAAATTGCAACCCTTCGAGTCCAACGTGCTTAATGAGATCAAATTCCGCTTCAAATTAGAAACGTATCGCAAACCTGTCAGCGTCCTTACGATCCTATCACTTATCTAGATCTTCGTCGTGCCAGCTTCTGAAACTTACGTCGTCCCGCTCCTCATAAGAGCTTTTTCATCTCCGATCGCCATATAGGTCGCAAAAGACTTTTTCTCCGAGAAGGCATGAAAAGAGCACACCAAATCGAACACCCATGCCTCATTCGAAATTTTAGCACTACTGGTTGTCGCATACAACATATTATGGTTTTTGATAGTTTTTCTTTCTGCCGCTTCAGCTCCTTTAGATCATTATGAAGTTTCTAATAGTTGTGTTGTATGTGCCTTTTGTTGTGATAGTAGATGTAATAACCCGAACCACTAGTAACAATAACCCGTTGGGCCCAATCACCGGCCCAAAATGCTTAAGCCTAATTATTATTATTCGTGTTCATGATCTTTTATAAACCCAATCACAACTCCATTCCCATCCTACGTGGGACTATTGGGGTCACAAACTCTCCCCCATTAAGGCCCGACATTCTCGTCAGCCCAAATACACACACAACCCAATATCATCAGGCGATATGAGACTTGACTCGCTAGCCTCGTCATTCAGACCTTGTCACTTTGTCCTTCAGACCCTGGCTTAGTCGAAACTCGTCACACATTTTCGGCTAGTGATTGGCTCTGATACGAAATGTAACGACCCGACCCACTAGTAATAATAACTCGTTGGGCCCAACAACCGGTCCAAAATACTTAAGTCCAGTTATTATTATTCATATTCATGGTCTCTTATAAACCCAATCGCAACTCCATTCCCATCCTATATCGGACTATTAGGGTGTCACAAAAAGCACTCCTTCTCAAATAAACGCTTCTTTTGTTTATCTATGATCACCGATATCTTTGCTTGCTTCTTCACTCTTACCACCAGAGTTATATCACGGCTCTACATGCCAGACTCCTAAGTCATCTTTCGGATCTCATTCGAGAGAAGCACCGCCATGACCACCTTCATGCATATGGCCTTCTTACCATAAAGCAATGTAGTCAAAATTGTTCTTTTCGTTAAACTTCTCGATTTTGAACTTTGTGTCCATCTTTGTGGATCTCTTCCGAGAATCAATAATCTTAAGCTCTAATATCAATTATTTGGAATCTTTGTACTTGTCTTGATACCAGATTTTGAAAATCCGCAACTTGCTCTGATACTGACTGCTATTAACCCGATCCTCGTTTCAATATCGCCTCTTGGGATTTCGCAAAGGAAGCGTCAAATTGAATTTTTACCGTAAACTTGTTTCCCGAGCAAAAGTTGACATAACCACAAAACAGAGAAAAACAAACAAAAGATAGACATGTGAAATAAGATTAACTAACCAAAAGAAGAATTGCACCTGACTCATTTTCTACACAAAATAGCTTCAAACTGAGCCCCTTTTCTTAATCTCTCCCACCTCTCTCTCTCATATTTTGTAAACCCAGAAGACTTCTCTCCTATTTTGTGCACCCGTGCATAAGGTATACATGTCACGCCCCGAAACCGTCTATTTGGTCAGCTCGAGCACGCGCATAGACTCGCCGAATAGAAAAAGTTTTTCCTGCCCACCCAAGGTGTACACGAAACTAATGTATGAATGTCCAATGAGGAATGCAATCATACAACACTATATAAAGAAAATATTAATTAAAGAGCGAGAAAATTTAAACTTAACTAAACATTTAAACCTTTACATACATGCATCTCACAAATCTTTATACAATTTTACATTCACACCTTTCAAAATAAATCTCTACAGGTTCACTCTAAAAACCAACAACACCTCTACTCTCTATATAGGGTGACCTAGATCCCACGGTCGCTATTTAGAGCACCATGCCCCTGCCACGATTTTGCGCCGCCGTGCTCGGTAAGGGCTCTGCAAAATAAGGGGTAAGAACTAAAAGAAGTTCACAGTGGGTTCTGCTCCGACCTGGGTGTCTCTCCCACTAGGTCTAAACGAGTCATAAGAAGATAGATAAAAAAAAAAAACCGTAAATATCTATATTATACATATAGAAAGAAACACTACCACTATATCTCGACAATATACATCGATCAAGTACCATACCTATACAACCTATTTGTCTCATAACCCAATCATCTTGCTCGTCTAACGTCGAGTATAACTTGCATCACCGAATCCACGAGGACTAATCACCAATTTACAGTCGTCTGCTGGAGAGATATATCTCTACCTATAATCGTGACACTCCAAAGTATATTACCCATGGAGAAGTGACCACCACGAGCCGAATAGATTATGTGAGTATGATCTAGCTCTCCACTCCTGAGAGCTCCACCAAATCCTGATGACGCTAACCAGGGGATCTATCAACCCTAGCGCCCGTCTCAATCCTTGAGCTCTATACACTAGCTCACCGCTAACTCTCTACATAATGAGATGTCATTCAATATATATTGTTATCACTAGGTTATGTTCAACTCTATATTGTCTCTTAGTTTTATCCCACATTTTCTAAGTTCCAACACTAGCCTTTTAATGTAATACAAGGGTTCTTATTATTCGAATGATCCAATCCTCATGCGTTCCACATTTTGAATTTTTGACTCATGTCATTTAATCCGAACTTGGAAGGATGCCAGAAATTACGATCACACGCCCAACACTAACCCTACATGCATCAAACGTCTAATATACATATAGGGTATAACATAAGAACTTAGATGCACAAGGACATCCGTCCATTTCGAAAAGCACTACCTACCTTGTGTCAATGCCAAATGGTAGGAATCCAATGAATTTGAATTTTGACTTTATATCGACACTCTTTGGAGGTAATGAAGAGAAAATGGCGATTTTGGCTCATCTCTTAAAATTAGTCGTTGTAACACCATCACCTATCAAATTAAATGTGTTAGACGAATCTCTACTATCCTCAATTAGAGATTTATAAGATCAAACTAGATCAAAATTCTAAAAAATCTAAATCCCCTCTTGGAAACTCTAAAACTTATATTTTTTGAATAAATCCAAGAGATTACTGTGATTCTTGCAAGAATCTAGTTTAGAATTTTGTTGGGTTCTCAATCATTTCAATTTTAAAGAATTTAAAGCTAAATCCTAACTTGAAATCCATAAAACTCACCTTGCCTCTCAAGAGAACCAAGCTTCCTCTTGCTCTAAAGCCTTTTCTCCTTCTTTTCAAATTCTTCCAAGCTTTTTTCCCTCCAATCTCAAGCTAGGAGAGAGATTCTAGAGAGAAAGTGAGGAAAGGGGGTGAGGGAGAGTGAAAGAGAGAATAAGAAATGTATTTGTGTGTTTGGATGAAAAAGATGGAGCCAACGAACCCTTGAAAGGGCCCCCGTTTTAATTCCTGAACCAGCCCAACCTGGGCAGATCCAGTTCAAGCGGGCCGATCCGTGGGAGACGGATCGGTCCCCGAACGGTCACTCGCTAGGGACGCAGAGGCGGACCGGTCCATAAATGACGTACCGACCCTCGAAGGTTTTCTACCAGGGACTCACGCAAGGAGGGTCTAGTCTTCTCCTTTGGGGTTCGAACCCTAATAGCCACGGACCGGTCTGTGGGAGATGGATCGGTCCCTGGGAGCAACTTGGCCACCTTCAAATTTTTCAAATTTTTATATTTTTTTTCTCTTTGGAGTCCAAACTCTTCTATTTGTTTCAACATCCTTAGAATACCACTCAGATCATGCCAAATCCACTATTTATTGTACTTTGTCTAATTTGATTAAAATCCAATATAGTAATTAAAAAAATCTTAGTTATTACGATACCGACGACCCCCGATCACAAAATCCGCACGCATTCTATTGCACCCATGCACTAGGTGCGTCCTATGACACCCATGCACTAGATGTATCCAAAATTATGGATAACTTGATCATGTTATATGAGTGTGACTAAATCGTACCACCATCATATAAAAGTAATGACATCTATACTATATTTATAACTTACATAAAAAATTATTCAAATTCTAGTCTAATTAAAATTTTACTCTAATTAATATTTAAATTTTAATTAATTTATCTTTAATAAATTTAAATATTTATTTTAATTCAATTAGAATTAAATTACAAAATTAACAAAATTCTAACGGCTACAATAAAAATGTGAAAGAGTTACTATACTTTTTACACAAAAAAATAAAAAATAAAAAAATATAAATTGTCATTTTGCTAAAGCGCTTACATTGACCATCTAGTGGGGAAGGAGGAGGAGGGCAATTTGTATTACATTACGACCGGATTGGGTGCGTTTTTGTGCTTTGTTCGTCTCTTGGGGACACTGTACGTCTACAAAAGCCGGCAGCGTGAAGACTCCGTCGCCGGCTTTCGAAGTCGCCCCCGGTCTTCCCACAGCGCCGCGTTTGAGACAAGTCGGCTTCAATGCGGTGGGTTGAAATGCACAACGACCCTCTCCCTTATTGGCTATTTCGAAATGGGTCCGTCAATTTTAGACAATTTTTTAATTCCCCCTACCCTATTCATCTTATTTTAAAATGCATAAGTCAATATTGAAATTAATAATATTAGACCAATCATTAAATTTATTTTAATTAATAATATTAGAATTTTGGTTGAATTCAAATATAATTACTTTATATTTTTAATTAAATTTATTTTAATTAATAATATTAGGATTCTGGTAGAATTCAAAATATAAAATAAATGTAAAGCAATACTTTATCTGAATAAATTTAAATTGTTAAAGAATAATGAGTTCAGCTGCTATGCTATTGATAATACCAAGTATTTGGTGCTATCAAGTTTTTCGCCGTTTGATTATTTTCACCTTTCAAATCATATTATTTTTTCAAGTACCTACTATTTTAAAGGCCCACTATCATTCTAACCGTATATTTTTTTATCTAAAAATCAAAAATTTAAATACTATAAAATAGGTTTGGTTAAAAACTAAGTTATAACATCTAAATTACTTATATTCTATCTCATACAACACCTAGTGTGATTTGTAGTTGAGTTTTGCCACAATTTTACATAATTATAAGTTGTTTTTTTTATTTAAACCCCAATATTGCAACAAATGGAGGCTGCAATGGTATAAATAAATTCTTGAAAAAAATGCATCCAAACTTTCTAAAATTTGAAAATCAAAATTGTATAGCATGATTTTATAGCGTTCCCGAACGACCCTTTATTGTTTTTTTTTCAAAAAAAAAAAAAATTTGAAAAATTGAACCACTTTCTCTTCTAATTTTTAAATTAAATTTATTTTAACAACTAAATAAAATTTTTTATTAAATTTAATAACTCTATTAAATATTCAATGTTAATTTTTATATTTTATTTGTTAAAAATTATTAAAATTATTAATTAAAACTTTTGTAATTTTAGTCAACTTCATTGAAATTGACTAAAACTACTCATCATCAAGATTCAAAACATAGAAAACGTGCCAGCCAATTAAGAAAGAGCAATAGAAAAGGTCAAATTTTTTATTAAAAGAGCAATAGAAAAGGTCAAATTTTTTATTTCGTCCTTATGGCTTAGGGTTGTTCGGTTGCAGAAAAATAATTTTCGGTGCAAAAGAATTTTCAATGAAAAAAAATATTTTATATATTATAGTATTTGGTTTGTAGATTTTTTTATTAATAATTATTTGGTTGAAAAAATATATATATTTATTTATTTGATTCGATAAAAAAAAACTAAATGAAAGAAAATTTTCAGAACTTGAGTTTTTATTTTTCGCCTAACAAAACTGCACTATTTTTTTAGAATTTATATAAGTAGATTTTCGAAAAGAAAAATTATAACTAAACAAACGCACGGACTGAGAATAATTTTTCAAGCCGAAAATTAAGTAAATTTTACTGTATTTTACGGCCAACTAAACACACTCTTTAGCTATTATGTGATTTAACATATTTTTATTTTACCCCACTCATTCAAAGATGAAATTTTTTTTATTAATCACTTCAAAATGATTAGTAAAATTTATTTTAAATCTAAAATAAATGAGATGTAAATATACATATTATTTAAAATATATAAAAAATATTTTTCTTACGAGAATGCAAAGTTGGGGAGTGATTTCAAATGATTCTAAAGATGAGGGCTTTTAAACAATTTTTACCGCCTTGACATTGATACTTCTATTAGCATTTACTCGGTGCAAATCTTATGCACTATTTCGATATGCCAAGACCATTTCTCTTCTATATATTAACCCTAGCGGCTCGCCAATAATGGTGGGGCCCACAAATTTGAAGCGCATTTATAGTCGTTGGATGCGCTATTTTGACTCGTTAGGCTCGTTACTGAGCCCACCTTATTTTGGGCGGGTCCCCATTATTTGAAGATTGGAACTTGTTTTTGACCTGCTGGTAATCAGTGATCACATCCCTACCTGGCTTCGTAGGTGGAGGCAAAGGGGACCGAGTAAATGAGAGGAAAATATCTCAGTCTAAGCCTGCTTGATTCGTCCTATTAAGCGTTGAACTTTTCTGTTGGCACAACGCACAACAAAGAAGAAAAATTTTGAATTCAAAAGTATTACGGAACATTATTTTGTCCCGTGACGAGACAGACAACTAATACTATAAGAGACCTACTCCTAATAACCTTCCACCGCAATGACTGCATGTACAACGCCAAAAATATCTGTTCATATAGTTTACAAGTCTATTTCGACACGTGCTATTTTTCATATTAGAAAGAAAATTCTTTACTTACATTCCGTCACTTATGTGGAAATCAAAGTTGATTACATACTTCTATAAAGATATTAAATTAGTATCTTAATTGTAGTCATGAAATCTTTGATTATATGCATATTGCTAAGAATATGTATGCAAAATCAAGAGATACGTACATACGTTCTATGCAAAAAAAAAAAAAAAAAAAAAACTGGGAATATATCACTGTCAAAAATAAAAAATTTATTAGAGATCATCCTCATTGTAGATTTATTAAATTTATATCTGTCACACATTTAAATTTTAAAACAATAACTGCTATAAAAATTTTGTTTTCTTGTGAGGGCACCGCTTAAATATGCATGGTTGTTGGATACTTGGCGCAATGTAAATACTATTTTTGATTGTAGACCTCACATCTTATTCATTTATTAAAATCTATACCGACTTTCACTTTTGGGTGCACTATTAGTATAGCTCCGCGCACAAATATCAACTTTGCAAAAGAATCTCTATAATTTTGCATCGTTGCGAGGGTATAAATGTGAAAAAGGACAACCACACAAAACAAAACAACAATGTCGGCATGTTGGGGAGTAAGCATGCATAGGTCCAGGTGGATTCGCCCGTCAATTACCTCGTTACGGGAGAATAATTTTTGGCTCAATAGAGCCTCTTCGTAATATCGTTTTTAAAATCTAATTTTAATATTTAGATTTATCTTTCTGTTTTTTCAGGCTTAAAATCAGAAATACCTAAAATTCTCTTTTAAAAATTTGATTCTAGTTTTAAATTCAAATTTTATATTTTAAATTTTATTTTATATTTAAATTTTAAATTTTATTTTTAAATTTTAATTTTAAAATTTTAAGTTTAAATTTTAAATTTTAAATTTTAAATTCTAAAATTTAGAAATTAAATTCAAATTTTAAAATTTAGAATTTAAAATTTAAAATTTAAATATTAAATCTCAAATTTTAAATTTTAAAATTTAAATTTTAGATCTCAAATTTAAATTTTAAATTTTAAATTTTAGATCTCAAATTTAAATTTTGATAAAATTTAAAATTTTTAAGTTTTAAAATTAAGTTTAAATTTTCAAAATTTAAAATTACAAATTTTTAAATTTTAATTTTGAATTTTTAATTTAAATTAAAATTTTAGATTTTAAATTTGAAATTAAAAATTTAATTTTAGATTTTAAATTTTAAATTTTTAAATTTCAAATTTATATTTTAAATTAAAGTATCATATTTTAAATTTTTAAGTGCCCTATAAATTAATTTAAATTATTTATTTAATTTTTTATTTACCAAGTTATTAATGCCCAATATGTTAAGTTTCCAACTCAAAAAAAATATTGAATCTAAATTTGAATTTTGATTTTGGCATAGTAATGTAACATTTTAATTTTAAAATTTAAATTCAACTTTTAAATTTGAATCTAAATTTACTTTTAATCTTAAAATCAAATATTGATTTTTTTTATTTTAATTGAAATTTTGAATTTGATCTAAGAGTTTTATTTTGAATTTCTATTTTATATTTAATAAAATTTGAATTTGATTCAAAATTAATTAAGTTTTGTATGTTGTTACAAAATTAAATTCACAGTTTGAATGTAATTTGATTTCGAATTATTGTTGTAGGTATTTGAAAAATCTGTAAAACCCTTTGTTGGGTCGGATCAATTATGGATCTTTGTTGGGTCGGATCAATTATGGATCTTATGGGCCAAAACACCCTATACAAATACCATAAAACTTTTTATATGGGAATTAGTGAGGGGTACAAATGTCTCAATAGCATGTCATCTTTAGAATCATATTACTTCTCAATTATTTATTTAGAAAAATAATTGATCAGAATTTACATAATGTATTAAAGCATGCCTTTTAAAAGATTAGATAAATTACATTTTTATCAGTGGCATACACCTTTTTTTTTTTTTCTTTTTTTTCTTTTTTTTTTTTTTTAATGAAAGCTTAAGAATGTAGAGATTGTCGGGGTAAAATTCAAAATTTTTATTATTTATTAATTTTATTTATTTATTTATTTATTATTATTATTATTAATATTTATTATTTATTTATTTATTTATTTAAACGTGGCTTTCGTTTCTTGCGCCTAACGGAATGTGGTTTCCGTTTCTTGCGCCTAACTGATAGTTACGTAGGTCGAACCTAACTGATAGTTACGTGGGTCGAACCTAACTGATAGTTACGTGGGTCGAACGTTGCTCGACGTTCGATTCCCAACGTTCGGTTTTCTTCGTATATTTATATGTTTGTTTCTCCTCCAACGTTCGGTTTTCTTCGTATATTTATATGTTTGTTTCTCCTCTGTTCTTACAGGATAAGAAACAGAGGAATAAACAGAGAAACCATATTAACCATATTATTTTCATCTTTTCATCTCTTTATCAATTGGGTGTTGAAAGAATTTCCGTCAACCTCCGCCACGATCGTGATCGCAGGAGGAGGAATTAATTCCGGTCGTACCTTGGGGTGGTGTTCTCGGTTAATCCCGCATGTAAGGACGGAAATACACCTTAGGGCAGTGATACGTACGCTTCCGAATAATTTAAAGATTTTGGATTATTTGCATTATCTGTAAATTTTTTATTTTATTTAATCAAGAAATCAGTTAGATATTAATCACAATTGAATTTTATATATTTTTTCTAACAATCTAAGGTGTAGACCCCCGTTTGATTGTGATTAATAATCTAACAAGTGCTGATCCATCTTAAAATTATATTCCATATAATTTTATCTGATAAGTTTGATGTTTGTTTGAAATCATAATTTAAAATATTTCAAGATTAGCATGATAAATTTTAATTGCATAATTTTATAGTTTAACTTGTATTATATATAATTTAGGGTGTACGGTTTACTGGAAAAAAAAAATATGCTGTTTCTTTGCTTAAATTAAAAAAAAAAAAAATGCTACAGTAAAAAACGTCATGATTTAAAAAAAAAAAAAAAAAAAAAAAAGGTTTTGCTCTTAATGAGAGTTGAACCAGCTTTCTAAGTTTTTAAAAAATATAACTCACTAACTAGTAAGAACAAAATTTAAATTTATATATATTTGTTATTTTAATTTATTTTAGATCATTTTTGCAGCATATATATATTTTTTTATTGTATTTATATTTGAAAATATCTAATTCAAATTAAACATTAAATTATTTGTGTCATCTAGTTGCTGCTGAACTAATTGAGATAAAAGATTATCATAAAAACAATATGTATTTGTTATATATATATATATATATATATATATATATATATATATATATATATATATATATATATATATATATATATAATAAAAAAAAATTAAAAAATAAAAAATAAAAAATAAAAAATAAAAAATAAAATAAAGGATTTATTGAATCTTTTTTGCAGCTCATACTTGCTAGTCTTAAAATTTTTTTTTATTCCCTCAATTAGATTATCTAAAATGGTTCAAACTTAGATACCTATCAAGCTATTTGTTTACTGGACAATTTATCTCATTTCTGATCCAGTTTTGCCTATGAACTTAGATGAACCTAGAGAACTATTAAAACTAGGTTTGTACTCCCTTCAATTAGAATAGAAGACCAATACCGATTTAGTAAGATTGAACCAAACCCCATTAGACATGGTTGATGTCATAATTTTAAGTTCTGATGTATCTCAGAACTTGTGGAGGAGAGTTTTTATCAGCTTGATATATTTGGATATTCTAATTATTCATTTGTTCATATTTCTTTTGATCATAGTATGATTCATTAGATTGCTACAGAGAATGTATTTCGTTAATTTAAATATATTCCCTCTTATGGACTCAAATTTCTTGGTTATTCGGTTGTAATTGAGGGATGCAACGATACCAATTAGATTTCTTATTTTTCGGACATCAAATTCACTTCTGGTTATCTTTTACTCTTGGTTAGAGTAGTTTCTTAACAATCCACCAATCAAACTTCTGAAACACTATGGAGGCTGAGTTGATTGCCATTTACACTATTTTTCTTGAAGTCGAATGACTCAAGAATCTATTATCATATATTCCTTTGATTTTTCACTCATATTCTATCTATTTCTATTTAATGTGTTTTTCGAGCTGCAATTAAGTTTTTGTAAAATAAAATTGGTAAATTTCATAGCTAATATACATTAAATTAAGAATTTGTTAGATGTCTAATTTTCATAATGTTATTTCTTTCGATTTTATCATATCTGAACAGAAACTTGCAGATTTCTTGACGAAAGGCCTGAATAGGACTAAGGTCCCGGAGTCATCGAGGGGGATGGGGCTACGGCCCTTCCTGTGGTGGGAACCCAACCTTTGTGATAGGAGATCCCTTGAAGAAGGTTCAGTTTGGTAAAAACAAGCTATCAGATTGGTCAACGGAATGTAGTTCAAGACCTGGTTCACTCCGATTCCTTCTGATGGAAGGATCTTACACTAAGTGGGGTTAAGTTTTTTAAAGACACATCGCCTATTGGATAGTATAAACACCAGTTTTTTATTTTTAATTTTGATCTTGATTTTTATTTTCAAAATAGTGAATTCTGAATTTTTGTGGGGGATTGTTGGGGTAAAATTCAAAATCCCCATTATTTATTTATTTATTTATTTATTTATTTATTTATTTATTTATTTATTTATTTATTTATTTATTTATTTATTTTGATTATTTATTTATTTATTATTATTATTAATATTTATTATTTATTTATTTATTTATTTATTTATTTATTTATTTATTCTTTCTTGGCGCGAAAGAAACCCAACGGAACGTGGCTTCCGTTTCTTGCGCCTAACGGAATGTGGTTTCCGTTTCTTGGTTTTCTTCGTATATTTATATGTTTGTTTCTCCTCTGTTCTTACAGGATAAGAAACAGAGTAAGAAACAGAGAAACCATATTACGTACCTTGGGGTGGTGTTCTCGAATAATCCCGCATGTAAGGACGGGAATACACCTTAGGACAGTGATACGTACGCTTCCGGATAATTTAAAGATTTTGACTTATTTGCATTATCTGTAAATTTTTTATTTTATTTTATTAAAAAATCAGTTAGATATTAATATATTTTTGTACTAGAGATAAGTTAGGAATGCTAATTTATTTATTTTTTTATATAATTCAAATGACAATAAAAAATAATGTTGAATATAAAATAAAATTACACCGTTCTCTCTCGGAGGTTGAGCTTCTTAGAGATCGATTATTTTTCTCGCACATCTATCGGAAAAGTTTTGACATCATGCGGCTTCCTTAATAAAAGCGCTTTTCAAGGAAGCGGTATCTTCCACCAGTCAACCTTTCTTCCGATTGGTTGGTTCGTTCTTTGTGGTCAACTAATTGACAAATTATACCTATATATATATATATATATATATATATATATATATATATATATATATATATATATATATTAAAGTGTTTCTAACTGGAAACGAATCGCTGCATTTTACGTTCTTATACTCTATTGGTTTTTTTATTCTGAACCAGGCGGCAGAGTTTGATATTGATTCACAAAGAACAAAAAGAAATCGTTTAGATTATATTTAAAAGCTTCTTTTAAAACTCAATTTTACTACTCATTGTAGGGAGTCGTTCTCCTCTCACTCAGATCCGAGTAATAAGTGGAATGATATCTTATTTTATTATTTTAATTACTCAAATCTCTAAATCATAGGATTGATTTGCTATATAATGATATATAGAGTTAAAGTCCAAGTACAACATAATCACCGCCAAGATAATAATAAATAATACTAATAGTAATAGTAAAAGAATGCACCATGATATTTTATTTTGTGGTGATGATATTGGAGCGCATGAAATGTTATTGTTGCAAATTAATTCTCAAACTTATTTCACTAAATTTTCAAAATGTTGTGTATTTTCTTGCTAGTTAACTTTTTTTTAACTGATATCTGGTTTTTCACGATCGTTGTATCCTCAAAATGAATGTCCTTTTAGATTCTTTTAACAATTTAGGATTCACATAAATATAATGAGAAATATGATAGAGATATTTTTATCTAAAAAAAAATAATTTTAAATCGGCAACCGACAAATATGAACACTTTTGGATCGTGTGAAATCATATTTCGAGTCGATATTACGAAAATAAAGTCAAAAATTTGAGGTTTCCGAATATTTAATATCGAAACTTAAAGTTTGAGTACCGGTACGGAGTTCCTCAAAATTCAAAAATTGAAAAGCTATTTTTTTGTATTGTGTACCCGTACTCAGTTTGAGTATCGGTACCACCAATACAAGTACTTCAAGTTGAGTACTGGTACTCAATTCCGTGACGGACTAAATATGTTGGATTTGTCTCATATTTGATTTAATCTTATTTCTAAAGATCAAGGATGGTTCAGAAACACTTTATAAGGATTCTTAAGAGAGGAGATTGACGGTTAGAATTGAATCAGAGATTTGGATGGACGATGGATAGTATTTCCTACTAAGATTTGGATTTTAGGGTTATAAAAAGTCTTGTAATTCATATTTTAGAGTCAATAGTTTCATTGTAGAAACCTTAGTTAAGATGAAAATGTGAAAAGCTTTTGAGAGAGAGTTCATGCTATCCAATCTACTCCTTATACTTTTGTGCCGAGGATTGAACGAGAAAGTATTAAGGTGGTCTTATTCGTGAGCTTTGGTCTACACACCATTGGCCAAACCAAGTAAGTTTAGTATTCTTGTTTTCTTTTGTTCGTTTTATTACTTTGTTATTTTTGTACTTATTTTATGATCATTTTCGTCTATTTTTCATCTACAAAACATCATATTTTCACTGCGCTCGTGTGTCGTGTGGGTTTGAGGTGTGCTTAGTAACCCCTTAGCTGTTTTTTTCTCCTTTTCTGGGCTTCTTCTCTTTGGGCTTCCTACAAAGAAGTTCTTCCTCTCCCTGTCCTCCACCCTTTGATGGATTTTTGGATTTTTTGGAGGCCGCGACATCAGCGTTTTCTGCGACGCGGCGCACTTCGACGCTCCTTCGATTTTGGCTTCTACCGTCGCATTTCAGTGCGCGAGACCCCCTGAGCTACCTCGATGGACTTTTGAGCTGATTTTTACGGTACCGCATTCACAAGAGGTATGCCTTCGATTTCTATGTTGATCACTTTGCCTCATTTTGGGTTTTTGGCACGGTTCCCGAGATATCTTTTTACCCCTTGTACTGCTAAGAGGTTTTGGACAGTGGTGGAGTATTATTGTGATTTCTCGGTCTACGGGCATCGGAACGAGACGTATGAGGACTCGATCGACATCTACGCTTCGAGAGGAATGTACATATATTTTTATCAAAATTTTTGGAGGACTCTTTGAAGGTGATAATTAAGCTTCTTTGGGACTGATTTTCTGCAGGCTTGTGTTCGTGAAGGTTTTGACTTACGGCGATGTTCTAATTGTTTCTTGGCCTACAGGTGTCGGAACGAGGAGTATAAATACTCGATTTGCATCTACTCGTCGCGAGGATCGTAGCCGTGATTGTTTTGGATTTTTCTGAGGATTGTACGCAGGTGAAAGAACCCCTTCTCTATGCTGTTTTGGCAAAACAACAAATGCTGTTTGGGGTGTGTTTGTGGTGTTGATTGATTGTTGGCTGCGATGTTGTTTGAGCAGAGGCTTGTGCGACCGAGTACCGAGGGTGCTGTTTCGGCAGATTTTGTTAGCGTGTGGCTACGCACTTCACCGACTTCGGCTTTACCTGTGGAAAGCGATTCAGGTGGGTTATTTCGTCTCCAGAACCGGTGGACGGTTTTCTAACTCTATTTGTTAGTATGCATGCATGGTTTAAGGTACAATTTTAATGATTGTGATATAAGCATGAGAAATAGTTTGAATGATGGGATTAAGGCTTAATTGATAAATTGTACATGATATGTGGATTTGAGCGTTGCATGATTTATTTACCCTTATACATGAGGGAGAGTTACAAGATAAAAATGGTTATCCTATACTAGTGGAAAAGCATGCTAGATGATGATGTTCACTTACTTGCTGGAAAATATGATTGATGCATATCTACTCTATATTGTTTAAGCTTGTGAGCATGTATGACTAGAGTATACTACTTTTGATTGGAAGCAAGCATGTTATGAATTGTCCATGTTGTTGGTTCAGTTTTATGCTTAACATGGTTAGAGGATTATATATTGATTATTGAAACTTGACCTAGCACCCTGTCATATGATGCATGTTTAACCAGACTAGTAGAGAACCTTCACTTGGGCTAGATTCTTTTATACTTTAGACATTTCACACTTTGCATCTTTTCCTGGACATAGATTTTCCTCGCCCGGGTAGTGGGTGTAGTGGCCCTGGTTCCCATGCAACGTTCTTCCGATGAATCCACTATTAGAACACCTAGTATTGGTGTATCTGGCCCATAGTGCATCAATGGGATGCCACAAATGGACCCTGTGAGTTATCTTTAGCTGTGTTGGCCTTCGGCTAGGTTTGCCAAAATTTCTGAAAAGAATTAGGCCAAACAGAGGTTGGAAATGGATTCAGCATGGAAAAACGCTTGAAAACGGCTATTTGCTTGTTTGATTCTGAGTCCGGATGCCCAAAAACGAACTCCCGGAAGTTTTTATTGGCTTTTGGTGCATGGGAGGGGCCGTAGACCGCCGGCATGCCACGTGGCGGCCTGTCATTGGCCGGTTTTGAGCGCGCGGTCCACAGAGCAGCGCGGCTGGGTGCACAGACCCGGCGCAGGGACATGTGGCACCGCCTGATTGGCGGGCTCGAGGCGCGCGGTCTACCGGGCAAGCGCGGCGGTGCATGGACCAAGGCGGGGGACACGTGGCAGCCTCCGGTTGGTCAGTGCACGCGGCGCGGTCCACGAAATTCCAAAGCTGGATGCGTGGACCGGGTGTAGGGGACACGTGTCGCATTGTGATTCGCGGGCGCAGCGGGCGCGGTGCACGGGAGGCGTGGCCGGCGCCTCGGGCTGCGTGCGCACGTGGGAGCCACGCCGCGCGACCGGCGCGGGCGCCGACCGGTCGGCGGGTCAACCGGGCTGGACACGTGGCGCCCGCTTATTGGCGGGCGCCAACCGCCTTATTGTGCGGGGAGGGGCCACGTGGCAGCCTGTGAGTGGCCCGCACAGCTGTTTGCTGTTCGGCGGGCCACGTGGCATCACCGGGTGATTTCGGGCTTGAACAGTGTTGGGCCGGCCCAACACTGTAGCCGCCCGAAAGTTCCGGGCGCCCGAAAGTTCCGGGCGCCCGAAAGTTGGGCCCGAAAGCCCAATGCTTGACTTTTTTGGCTTTTTCCGGGTTGAGGCCTATAAATAGGCCCTTTGCTCTCATTTTTGAGGCTTTTTTCGAGCCTTTTAGCCATCGAGCCCCTCACCAAAGTTCTTCCTCATCTTCTTGTGCATCTTTCGGTGGAAGCTCAGAATTTTTGGAGGCCGCAACGACAACGATTCCTGCATCGTAGTGCGGAGCAACGATTTACTGTTGGAGGCCCATTTTCGTCGCACTTCAGTCTGGGAGGTCTACAGAGCTACCCCGACGATATTTTTGGACGATTTCTATGACGCCGGTTTCACCAGAGGTATATCTACAAATTTTGTGTTGACCACTTTTTCCAGATTTGAGCTTTTATTAGGGTTTTGGGTACATTTTTAACCCCCTTTGCGGCTGATGGACTATTTGGACAGCACCTTCTTGTCGGATTTTTATCTCCACATCCGGACATCGGAATTCGACGTTTAAGGGCTCTATCGACATCTACTCTTCGCGAGAATAGCCATTATATTTTTATTGGAATTTTTGGAGTTCGTTTTATGGGTAAAAATTTCGAATTAAGAGGGCTGTTCACCGCAGATTTGTGAAATTTGGAACTTTGTGGAAATTAAGTGTAACTTTGGGTTGTATTTTGTACCCAGGATGTGTTGATCACTGCTACTGTACTGTTGGCTTGGTGGATATATTGAGATATTTGTTTCTGGGCATTCTGCTGTACGAATCCGGACAGTTAGCACTTTCAGGTGGGTGGCTTTGCTTTCAGGATCTATGGACTGTGTACTAACTCTATTTATGTAGAATCATGCATAATAGTTGGACTTGGTAGCATGTTAGAATCTGAATGTTAATGCTCTTTGTTTCAGTTTGATGATCTTGTGATTCCTACAACTTGTTAATTATTGATATATTAGAACTTGACCTAGCACCCCCGCCATATGCAGCATGTTCAGCCAGACTGTAGAAAACTTCAACTTGGGCTAGGTTTCTTTTATTGCTCTAGACATTCCCACATCACTATTATATACTTGTCATTCTGGACTTAGCTTTTCTCGCCCGGGTTGTGGGCTGGGAGGTCGGGTGGTTGTGGGATGCATTTACACTCGTGTCTGGGGACCGAGTGGAGTTGATAGCAGTCTGTAGATCAGGTTTCTTTGGGAGAGTGACAGTGGTTATAGATCTGGGTTCTTGGGAGCTGTTAGAGTGACAGTGAGTCTCGGCTGTGTAGATTCCAGCCTGTGAGTGAGACAGTATTTTGTTGGTTTTAGCCGATCTTGTTGATCGAGGATTTGGATCATAGCCTGCATGAGCCACATTTGAGCTCGACAGAGATGCGCGGATACTTTGCTCGGTGGGGTCGCGCCCCTCGAGTGCCACTCCGGAGTTAGGCCTGATACTTCTATCGCGACTTGTCAACGCATTGTCCCTCTGGCTGGGCCAGTTTTGGCAGTCACGGACATCGTCCCTCTGGCTGGGCCAGTTTTGGCAGTCACGGACGCTCTACGTAAGTCCGGTCCTCCTGGATGTAACGGCAGTAGGTAGGCGCAGGTTTGACTGGACCCGATGTGGCAGTCAGTTTAGATTGGGTGATCTGAGTGGAGGGTTAGTTGTGGCATACTGTTCTTTCTGTTCCACTCCTTGAGCATCTAGATAGAGGCATAGTAGCTGTAGACTTTACTTTTTCAGTTTTTCCTTACAGCACTGCATATGTTACTTTATGCCTCTAGTAGACTTAGTGGGCAGACCGTCGGGCTTGTTGGCGACACCCACTGAGAACTACTGTGGGATGTAGTTCTCACACCCGTCGTGGTGTATTTTTTCCCAGGGACTTCTGCTCCGGTTCCTTCTGCTCCAGTTGCTGATCCTACTCCTTCTGATCGAGGTAAGGGAGTCGCGAGATAGATCCCTTCCTGTCATCCTCAGAGTGAGAGTAGATGTACCCCTTGCTACTTTTTGAGTGTGTTATGTTGAGTGACTCTTGTAGTGAGGTATCGAGTTGTACCCTTCTTTTACTGCTGTTCAGAGAGACTTTTGTATTTGGTGAGGTTGGTCTATATTATTTTAGAGCTATAGTTGTATTTTATATCTTTTATTTCAGCTTTTACATTTTCAGCTCTGATATCTGTTAGTGTAGATGATTTCTTTTGCAGGTTAGTCGCTACATCTATACGGGGCTTCCCGTATGGGCGGCGGATCTGTTGGCGAGCCCGGGTCGCAGTTTCGACCCTGGGGCGTGACAGTGGGCCGAGTGGTCAGGTTACTGTAGGACATTGTTGCACTCGTGCCTGGGGGTCGAGTGGAGTCTAGTAACTAAGTTTAGACCTGTGCTAGTGTTGTTGGGAGCCGTTTGGGTAGACGGTGGTCCCGGGCCGTCGAGTATCTTTCGTTCAGTGTTGTTGGGAACCGTTGGGGTTGACGGTGGTCCTGGGTCGTTGAGTGTCGTCCGACCAATTTTGTTAGCCTTGAGTTGTGGGTCGATCCCGGCTGTGGAGTATCTCCAGCCTATGTGTTTAGCGTGGCGAGTTGGGTGTTTCGTTTTGAGAGCCGTTTGAGTCAACGGTGGTCCCGGCTGTGGAGTATCTCCAGCCAGTGGGTTTAGTGCCACGAGTTGGTTGAGTTCGTTAGTGCCTCGAAATTCGTGAGAGCTGGTTAGCTAGGTCGTTGAGAGTGTTCCGACCGTCGTGCGAGGTATTTGAGGATCTTGAGTCCTTCCGTTCTGAGAGTGAGCGTGGATTTTGACTATAGCCTGCATGAGCCACTTTAAGCTCGACAGAGATGCACAGATACCTTTTTCCTCGGTGGGCTCGCGCCCCTCAAGTGTCCCGTCCGGAGTGGGCCTGTTACTTTTGTATCGCACTTGTTGACGCAGTCCCTCTGGCTGGGCCAGTTTTGGCAGTCACGGACGCCCTACGTAAGTCCCGTCCTCTTGTGGATGTGTGGCAGTTGGTAGGCGCAGGCTTGACTGGATCCTATGAGGCAGTTAGTTCGATTGGGTCGATTGAGCACCTTGGGTGCGAGTAGTTGCATATCTTTTCATCTGTATCACCTATTGAGCATTTAGATAGAAGCATGATAGCTGTAGAGTATCTCCAGCTTTTCTTGTTCAGTTTTTACTGCATTGTTATCTTATGTCTCTAGTAGACTTAGTGGGCAGACCGTCGGGCTTGGTGGCGGTACCCACTGAGAACTACGTGTTGATGCAGTTCTCACACCCGTTGGGGCTTCTCCCCATCCTTTTTTCTTTCCTCTCATTTGTTTTGCAGAGTCATCTTTGGGAGATGCTGATTTTGCTGTTGCTGTTCGAGGCGAGGGAGTCGCGAGCTAGATCCCGACCTGTCTTTGGAGAGTAGTTGTACCCCCACCTCAGAGATTTGTAGTAAAGTCAGTAGATTAGTTTTATTTCTACTTTTGAGAGATTATTGTAGTGAGGATATGACTTGTACTGAGAGTCTGTACACTAGTGTATTGTATTTCAGTTTTCCTCCCTGTTGAGTTCTTGGATTTTTGTATCAGAGGATATTGTATGATTCATTCTTGGGAGATGGATATTGTACCTTTATTTTCATATGTGTAGTGGTTGGATTTTAGTTTTATAGCAGTTTTCTTTATAGCTCTGATATCTGTTTAGCTGTAGTATCTTTTCTTGCAGGTTGGACGCTTCACCTATGCGTGGTTTTCGTATAGGTGGCGGATCTGTTGGCGAGCCCAGGTCGCAGTTTCGACCCTGGGGCGTGACATTGTCACCCCATCCAGGAGCGATTTTCGGCCAAAGAAGGACATCAAAACCGCCCGGTCAAACGACGAAGAAGGCAGAGGTAGATTTAGCCTTCGACTGATCAGGCCGAAGAAGGAAGGCTCTGAAAAGGAATAGTATGAAATTCGGGGCGCGAATCTTGTAACAACTTCCAAAACGGCGAGCAGCATCCATCATTGGAAAGCGCCGCAAATCAAGCTTCAGCGCAACGATTAGGGGATGAATCTAGACGAAAAAACGACTACTATCCTAATAGGGAGAATCGAATCAAAAAGAAGTAGTTGAGGATTTCACGGTGACTTCCTCTAAATCTCGCCAATATTTCAAATCGGCACGTGTAAACATGGTTCGGGGAGTGTATAAATACCCGAACTATTGAAGAGAAACGGGTCCTACAACCTCGTAAGCCAGGACTACCCCCCTGCTTTTTCATATCTTTACTGCTTTCCTAGATAGATTTACCGCATTTTCTATGAGTAGATTAATTGTAATTGGTTACATGTTACCCTTGTAACACCCTTTTTTTCCACTAAATACAATCCTCACATTCGACTCCTTAGCCGTTTGTTTCTTGGCACATCTCTGCCTCTCTCTCAATCTCCATATCCTGATTCGGCTATTCTAAGCCGGACGGTCGCGAGAACTATTTGAGAAGAATCCGATTGAGCAGATTCCTCCTTGGCCCGATCACTTGAACCTATTGGCACACGTCGCATCACATCCAGAGGGTCAACAACCCAACGGGTCGATCGACGACCGACGGTCAGCGCAACATTTTCGGCCCCAACAACTTTAGTGGCACGCCTGGTGGGACACTCAGGTAATTCTTACCTCTCCTACCATAAAGAATGTCAGAAGGTAATAGTACCAGTGGCTGGTCGGCTCAACCGGAGCCGACCCTGTCAGAATTATTCAGGCAAATGGCCCGAATGATGAGGTCTCTCGAGTGAACCCAGTTGTCTCTCAAAAGGAGCGCCCAGACCTTGGATGCAACGCCCGACATCACGGCCTCAGATGAGAGTATTTCTCGACTTAGGCAGTTTTTAGCCTGAAACGATCCATGCCATGGAGGTCTACCGGGATCTCCACCAGCTCTACTACCGCCAGTGTCGACACAAATGATTCTAACGGCGCCGGCAACAATAACAGCACAGCGGGTTGCGCCCCTCACAACGGCATAGCCGCTAGGGACAGTACAGCCGCAAGAGATCCCGTATCAGACGGGAGCAAGGCCGATGGGGCAGAACATTGGCCATCAACAAAAAAACTAGTAGGGGGTTCCTCTGCTTCCCCCACCGCCGTTCATCCAGCCTCAGACTAGGGGCAGGATCGGCGGACAGGTCCCTCCACAGGGACCTTCTCAGAACCAGGCTGGTCCTTACGGGCCACCACCCCCACCAGCACAGCTGATGTCTCTGGTATCTCAGGCCAAGCTTGCCGAAACCACTAGGGGCAGGAATAGTGAGCAGGTCTCTCCGTAGGGACCACCTCAGTAGCGGGCTGGCCACCAGGGGTCGCAGCATTCTCCGGCCTAGCCAGCGACTTCAGTGCCCAAGGCCGGGATTGCCAAAATGGCTTGAGGCAGGAAGGACAGGTAGGTCGCCTCAGAGTCAGGCTGACCAACATGGGCCACCACCTCCACCGACGCAACCGATGGCTCTAGTGTGGTGTCCCAATTTTTTTCGGTACGACCTGACTCGGTGGTTGGCGGTGAGAAAACACCTATTATTGGTGTATTGAGCCCGCTGTGCGTCAAACGGATGCCAAAAACAGACTCAGCGCGTGAAAATATTGAAAATTGGCTATTTTCAGACTTACTGGGCCTTCAGGCCGAATTCTTAAGTGGGCCGGTCCACGGCCCACTTCCGTGTGCACCGGGACCAGCGAAAATGCGCGTCGGGACACGTGGCGCGCATGGATTGGTTGGTCAACGCCCACGAGACAGGGCGTGCTCCGCGCCAGGCGCGGCGCACGGTGGACCGCGCCAGCCACGTGTCGCCCGCCCATTGGCGGGCGTAGCGACCCGACTGGCCCGGCGTGAACCGCGGCCCATTCTTCCCACCGTGGACCGCGCTGCCACGCGGCGTGCCGTGATTTGCGGGCGCGCGGGGCGCAGAGCGGGCCACGTGGCGCACTGTGGGAGTTTCGGACGCACACAGTATTGTGCCAGGGCCGGATTCGGGCACCCGAATCCGGCGCCTGAATCCGGATCTTCTTTTTGGTGGGCTTGGCTATAAATAGCCCATTTGGGTTCGTTTTGGGCTTCTTTTCTTGGGTTTTCTGAGCCCATTTTCGACAGGGAGCGTCGTCTTCGAGTCTTCTTCAACTTTTCGAATCCCGGAGATTTTTGGGAGTCGTGCCATCTGCGTTCTTCTCGACATCGCGACCTTCAATGCGCCTTTGATACCGAGTTTTTTTCGTTGACGCTTCTCCCGCGAGCTCCCCGGGACTGACGGGAGGGAGTTTTTGGCCGATTTTCACGGCATCGGTTTCACGAGAGGTAGATCTTCGTTTTTCGTATTTTTTGCTCCTCTCAGTTTTGGGTTTTTATTGGGGTATTCATCTTTGAACCCCTTTTCTTGTTGCTGGTTTTCCTAGACAGCGGAGCTTGTTCTATTTTTATCTCTGTGCTCCGTTATCGGATTTCGGCCTATGAGGACTCGATCGACATTTACGCTTCGCGAGGATCGCAGGATATTTTTATTGGAATTTTTGGAGATCATCTTGCAGGTGATATTTTGGCTTCTTTCGGACTGATCTTTCCACCATGAAGTGGTTTGGTGCGCGTTGCACTAGTGGTTATTTCGGTTTCCCCCAGCCTTGTATTGGAGCCCCTTTGGTATTTCACGTCTCAGCTCAGGAGTGATGGGTTTTTCCTCGCCCGTGATTGACTTGCCCTTTGAGATCTGTGAGTGTTGGAGTACGAGGGACGCCCGTTGCAATTTCTGGCTCGAGAGATGAGAGAATTGCACATCGGGCCATGCCGTACTTGTTGTTGTTGTTGTTGCGGAGTAATCACGGGGAGTGAGTGGTGTTTCGGGAGCTGGAGGCGTATTGATGGATACCTACCCGTGGTATTTATGACTCCTGATGGTCTTGATGTAGTTTCGAGGACGAAACTTTTTTTTAATGGGGGAGGATGTGAGGTCCCGGAATTCCCCGCGTAGGGTTTGCTGGTTGTTGGACAGCTTTTAGTGGCCGTTGGGAGTGTTTGTGCGCCTGTCGGGCCTGAGAAATGGATTTGTGATGCAATTTGGAATTTAGTTGCATCACTGGAGGCCTGCGTGGTGTATCGTGGTGTTTGCGCGCAATTTGGACACAAGTGGTGGACTTCGGGTTTAAAAATGGATCGCGCGGGTAATTGGAGGACCCGTTGAGTGTTTAGAGGTGGTTTCACGCGACGTAGATGTCAAATTTGGACTCCGGGCGAAGTTTGGATAAAGGATTACCTCTCCGGTTGCCTTCGAGAATTTTTAGAGTTGGAATTTGGTAAATCGGTTTGTTGATTTGGACTCAGCGTGAAAAAACGGTGCGAAGTACACTTTTCTGGATAGTTTTGGGCTTAATATAGTGTTTTAGGTGTTGCTGGGGTGGTGGACCGGGTTCACGGGGCTGGCGCACGGGGGAGTAGACCGGCCGGTGCAGCGCGGTCCACGGCCGCGCTGCACTCGGTCCACGTATCCGGGCGGGCGCCCGATGCACGCGCGGTGCACCGGGCGGCCATGCGCCGCGCATGCATGCTCGCGCGTGGCGCGCGCCCGCGCCCGCGCGTGGGCTTGGGCCGTGCTGCGTGGCGGGAGCTGTGGTCGGTCGGACCATTTGGTCCGACCCCCCTTGCACCGGATCGGGTGCAAGGGGATCTTGTGTGAGAGGGGGAGTTGGTGAAGGAGTTTTAGTGTACCTTAAGCCTAAATTTGGAGTAGTTTAAGGCTATTTAAGGGAGCTTTAGGGCTGGAGTTTTCTCTTTTGGAACTTCACCTTCCTCTTAGCTATTAAGGAGTCCATGTTGCTGTCACGCCCCGGGGTCAGAACTGTACCCCGGGCTCGCCAACAGATCCGTCGCCCCTACGGGAAGCCCCGTAGGGGACGTAGCGTCTAACCTGCAAAAATAGAACAACTATACTAACAGATATCAGAGCTGTAAAAGAAAACTAACTACAAACAAGAAATAAACAGTCTCTCAGGAATAAAATACATAACATCCTCACCAGAATACAAGAGAGTCTCTCCAAAAGTGAACATAACATGTACAACTCGATACCTCACTACATGATCTCTCAAACATGACACAACCAAAAAGATCATCGGGGTACCTCTATCACACGCTGAAGCTGAAGGGGAAAAGGGATCTATCTCGCGACTCCCTTATCTCGATCTGAAGGAGCTGGATCAGCAACTGGTACTGCAGGAACTGGAGCTGAAGTCCCTGGGAAAAAGACACCACAACGGGTGTGAGAACTACCTCCCACAGTATTCTCAGTGGGTGCCGCCAACAAGCCCGACGGTCTACCCACTAAGTCTACTAGAGGCATAAAGTAACAAAAGGAATGCAGTATAGAAAAGCTGGAAAGTAAAACATCTACTGCTACTATGCCTCTATCTAAAATGCTCAAGGAATAGGACAGAAGGACGATATGCCACTACTGATACTCAACACAAATCACCCAATCCAAACTGACTGCCACAACGGGTCCAGTCAACCTGCGCCTACCTACTGCTGTAGGTATATCCGTAGCTGCCAAAACTGGCTCAGCCAGAGGGACGGTGTCCGTGACTGCCAAAACTGGCTCAGCCAGTGGGACACCAGCATCGACAAGCTGCGATAGAAGTATCAGGCCCAACTCCGGAGTGGCACTCGTGGGTAGCGACCCCACCGAGCAAAGAATCCGCGCATCACTGTCGAGCTCAAATGTGGCTCCTGCAGGCTAAGATCCAACAACTATCTCTCTCACTGGCTAAAAACCCACACTGTCACTGTGACCATCTACCCAGATCCCAGATCCAACATGTCACTATCACTATCTCAATGACATATAATCTACAGACTGCTACCAACTCTACTCGGTCCCCAGATGCGAGTACAATGTACCCACAGCTACTAGACCTCCCAACCCACGACTCAGGGGGAAACCACTATGTCCAGAGTGACAAGGGTAACAAGCAATGTGGGAGACCTAAAGCAATGCATATATCTAATGGATGTGCTAAGTTAGGTTCTCAGATTGAAATAGTTCATATATTGCAAGAGTTTCAATAAGATCAACAGATTTAGCAACTATCAACTGTGGGTACTAACATACAGTTTGCATAGATTATTTAGCTCAAATACCAACATGCATGCTATTATATTCGTAGAATTAGAGTGCAGTCCATAGATATTGAAAGCAGGATCACCCACCTGAACACGCTAACTGTCCGGGACGGTACGGATAAATAGTCCAGATAAAGCCAAATCTCCGTACCCGCTAAGCTAATAACACAGTAGCGGTGCCCACAAAGTCCTGGGTACAACAACAATCCACAATTACATACAATTCACACAAAAATTAAGTCTCAAAAATCTGCATGCATAGTCCCTGTTCACACGAAAATTTCACCTAAAAATAATCCTCAATAAATTCCAATAAAAATATCACGACGATCCTCGCGAAGTGTAGATGTCGATAGGCTCCTGAATCGTCGAAATCCGACACCCGGAAGTGGAGATAAAAATCTGCGAAGTTGCTGCTGCCAGAAATCCAAACAGTTACAAAGGGGTGTAAAAATGTACCCCAAACCCCTACATAAGCTCATTTCTAGGAAAAATGATCAACATGGAAAACGTAGATATACCTCTTGTGAAACCGCTGTCGAAAAAATCGTCCAAAAATAAGGTCGGGGTAGCTCTGCAGGTCTCCCAAACTAAAATGCGACGGAAGTGGGCCTCCAAATGTAGAACGTCGCTCCGCACTACGAGGTAGAAAACACAGTCGTCGCGGCCTCCAGAAAAACTGAGATTTCACCGAGAGATGGGCAAGAGGGAGAGGAAGATTTCATAAGAAGGGAGCAGAGGCTAAATCCCACGGGAAAGGGCAGAAAATCGCACCCGAAATGGCCTATTTATAGGCCCATAAGGAAATTCAGCCCAAAAAGACAAGTTGACCACTTTCGGGCCCAACTTTCGGGCGCCCGAAAATTTTCGGGCGGCTACAGTGTTGGGCCCGGCCCAACACTGTTCACGCCCGAAACCGCCCCGTGCTGCCACGTGTCCCACCGAACAGGAAACACCGGTGCAGGGCCACTCAGAAGCCGCCACGTGTCCCGCCGAACAGGGAACACCGGTGCGGACCACTGAGAACACGCCACGTGTCCACACGCTCGCACAGTAAGGCGGTGGCGCCCGCCAATGAGCGGGCGCCATGTGTCCTCCCGTTGACCGCCGACCGCGCGACGTGTGCGCCTATCGCGCGACGTGGGTCGCACGTGCGCACGCTTCCCGAGGCACCAACCCCGCGCCCCGTGCACCGCGCGTGCTGCACCCGCCAATGAGGGAGTGACACGTGTCCCCTGCACCCGGTCCACGCTTTCTGCAATAATTCCGTGGACCGCGCTGCGTGCACCGACCAACCGGAGGCTGCCACGTGTCCCCCCGCCTGGTCCATGCATCGCCGCGCACACCCGGTAGACCGCGCGCCTTGGGCCCGCCAATCAGGCGGTGCCACGTGTCCATGCGCTGGGTCTGTGAACCCCGCCGCGCTGCTCTGTGGACCGCGCATCCTGAATCGGCCAATGACAGGCCGCCACGTGGCATCCCGGCGGTCTACGCCCCCTCCCATGCACCAAAAATCACAGAAAACTTTCGGGGGTCCGTTTTTGGGCATCCGGACTCCAAATTAAACAAACAAATAATCGTTTTCAAGCGTTTTTTCGTGCTGAAACCATTTACGAACTCTGTTTGGCCTAATTCCATACAGAAATTTCAGCAAACCTAGCCGAAGGCCAAAACAGCAAATAGAATCACACAGGGTCCATCAGTAGCATCCGATTGATGCACTGTGGGCCAGATACACCAATACTAGGTGTTCCAACAGTGGATTCATCGAAAAAACACTGCATGGGAACTAGGGCCACTATATCCTCCCCCACTAAAAGAAAGTTTCGTCCTCGAAACAAAACAGAGTAAAACAAACGTACCTCAGCCAGAAGTCTTGAAAAGAAAAGGGTAGGCATCTCGCATCTCCGTCTCAAGCTCCCAGGTAGCCTCTCGCTCCTCGTGGTTGCTCCAAAGGATCTTCACATAAGGTATTGCCCGGTTGTGCAATTCCCTCACCTCACGAGCCAGAATCCGCAACGGGCGCTCCTCGTAAACCAAGTCCTCGCCGATATCCAAGGATGCGAAGTCAATGACATGAGACGGATCGAACACATATCTCCTCAAGGCCGAAACGTGGAAGACGTCATGAACACCAGCCAAACGGGGAGGTAGAGCAACTCTATAAGCCACAGGGCCTACCCTCTCAAGCACCTCAAAGGGTCCAATGAAGCGGGGACTAAGCTTCCCACGCACTCCAAACCTCCGGACCCTTTTCGAGGGCGAGACCTTCAAGAAGACATGATCACCAACCTGGAACTCAAGGTCTCACCGCCGAACATCTGCATAACTCTTCTGGCTACTCTGGGCCGTCTTTAAGTGCCGACGAATGACTCTGACCTTCTCTTCCGCCTCCAGTAGTAAATCCGGCCCCAGCGTCCTCCTCTCACCCACATCGCTCCAGTACAGGGGCGACCGACACTTGCGTCCGTACAACGCCTCAAACGGAGCCATCTGTATGCTCGCTTGATAGCTGTTGTTGTACGCAAACTCAACCAGGGGTAAGTGTCGGTGTCAACCTCCTCCAAAATCCATGACGCACGTACGCAACATATCCTCAAGAGTCTGAATAGTGCGCTCTGACTGACCATCTGTCTGTGGGTGGAATGCTGTGCTGAATCTAAGCTGGGTACCCAAGGCTGACTGTAAGCTCCCCCAAAATCGTGACACGAACCACGGGTCTCGATCCGAAACAATGGACGCTGGTACTCTATGCAGCCTCACGATCTCATCCAAGTATAGCTGTGCCAGGCACTCTAAGGACCAAGTCATCTGTACTGGCAGAAAATGTGCTGACTTGGTAAGTCTATCAACAATCACCCAGACTGCGTCGGCTCCACTCTGAGATCTCGGTAGCCCGGTCACAAAATCCATGGTGATGTGGTCCCACTTCCATTCGGGAATTGCTGGCAAGTTGCAGAGCCTTCCAATTCCCGAATGGAAGTGGGACCACATCACCATGGATTTTGTGACCGGGCTACCGAGATCTCAGAGTGGAGCCGACGCAGTCTGGGTGATTGTTGATAGAATTACCAAGTCAGCACATTTCCTGCCAGTACAGATGACTTGGTCCTTAGAGCGCCTGGCACAACTATACTTGGATGAGATCGTGAGGATGCATGGAGTACCAGCGTCCATTGTTTCGGATCGAGACCCGAGGTTCGTGTCATGGTTTTGGGGGAGCTTACAGTCAGCCTTGGGTACCCAGCTTAGATTCAGCACAGCATTCCACCACAGACAAATGGTCAGTCAGAGCGCACTATTCAGACTCTTGAGGATATGTTGCGTGCGTGCGTCATGGATTTTGGAGGAGGTTGGCACCGACACTTACCCCTGGTTGAGTTTGCGTACAACAACAGCTATCAAGCGAGCATACAGATGGCTCCGTTTGAGGCGTTGTACGGACGCAAGTGTCGGTCGCCCCTGTACTGGAGCGATGTGGGTGAGAGGAGGACGCTGGGGCTGGATTTACTACTGAAGGCGGAAGAGAAGGTCAGAGTCATTCGTCGGCACTTAGAGACGGCCCAGAGTCGCCAGAAGAGTTACGCAAATGTTCGGCGGCGAGACCTTGAGTTCCAGGTTGGTGATCATGTCTTCTTGAAGGTCTCGCCCTCGAAAGGGGTCCGGAGGTTTGGAGTGCGTGGGAAGCTTAGTCCCCGCTTCATTGGACCCTTTAAGGTGCTTGAGAGGGTAGGCCCTGTGGCTTATAGAGTTGCTCTACCTCCCCATTTGGCTGGTGTTCATGACGTCTTCCACGTTTCGGCCTTGAGGAGATATGTGTTCGATCCGTCTCATGTCATTGACTTCGCATCCTTGGATATCGGCGAGGACTTGGTTTACGAGGAGCGCCCGTTGCGGATTCTGGCTCGTGAGGTGAGGGAATTGCGCAACCGGGCAATACCTTATGTGAAGATCCTTTGGAGCAACCACGAGGAGCGAGAGGCTACCTGGGAGCTTGAGACGGAGATGCGAGATGCCTACCCTTTTCTTTTCGAAATTTCTGGCTGAGGTACGTTTGTTTTACTCTGTTTCGTTTCGAGGACGAAACTTTCTTTTAGTGGGGGAGGATGTAGTGGCCCTAGTTCCCATGCAGTGTTTTTCCGATGAATCCACTGTTGGAACACCTAGTATTGGTGTATCTGGCCCACAGTGCATCAATCGGATGCTACTGATGGACCCTGTGTGATTCTATTTGCTGTTTTGGCCTTCGGCTGGGTTTGCCGAAATTTCTGTATGGAATTAGGCCAAACAGAGTTCGTAAATGGATTCAGCACGGAAAAACACTGCATGGGAACTAGGGCCACTACAGTTGCAGCCTTCTTCTTCTTCTTCATCATAGAATCCACCATTGTTGGAGCTTGATCATTGCTGGTTTTGGGTTCAACTTCGTCGCATTTTCTTCCGGGAGGTCTCCAGGATTGTAGAAATGGAACTTTGTGATTATTCTTGTGTGGTTCTCTTCACAACTTCATGATCTACAACTTTGGTATTGAAGAGGAGACCTAATTGAAGCTCTAAACCAGGTAAATATAGCAATCTTTGAGACACTTGTTTTCAGTTTGAAATTTCGACCACAGGTTAGTGTTTTTACTCCCCTGGGATGTATAAATGGAATTTTAAGTTGATTTTTGTTGGTAAATTTCCAGGACTTGCAGAGATCCAATTTTTGTATTTTGTGGAACTTCAGATTTGGACTCTAAGTTAGGTAAATTAAGCCATCTTTGGGATTGTTGTGTACAGCTGAGATTCTGGATGTGGTTTTAAGCAATGCTCAGTGTTTTTGCTCCCTAGGATTGAAGAAGTAGAATTTTAAGCTGATTTTTACGGGGAATTTACCAGGACTCAGAGACCTACATCTTTTATATTGAAGATGAAGGCTAAATCTTGCTTCGAGTTAGGTAAATTTCATCATCTTTGGAGCCATGGTGCAGATTTCAGTTTTTGGACAGCACTGCAGAGTTTTAGCTGTAACTTTGCGCACCGACATCGGATCGAGGTGATTCAAAAGGCAATTCTCATCTATTTTTCGCAAGGAATCTCCTGGATTTTTCTCAAAATTTCCTGAGTTTACTTCGAAGGTGAGAATCTGTGTTCTTTCCGAGTTAGTTATACAGTTTTTTTGTACAGTTTAGTTTGGGGGTGTTTCCCTTGCCGAATTTGTATCTCAGCGTAGAAAACTCGGATTTGAGCGTGCAGGTACTCGTTTCGACGGGTTCGTCGCGAGGATCGTGACGGTATTTTTTGTGGATTTTTCGGGGCATTTCTTTCTGCAGGTAAAAACTGCGAAATTTCGGACTGTTTATTTTAGCAGATTGTGGACGGGTTATTGTGTATTTATGTAGTGATCCGACCCTTCGGGTATTTTTGAACTCACATGTAATCGCTTAGGCCTTAAGCGAAATAAAATTTATTTAATTTTCTTAAGTCGGCCGGGACTAGGTGTGTGTATTTTTCTGCAATAGAGCGCGAAAAACGATGACCGACGGTGCGATCGGATTCGAAATCCGATATCGGGATCTCCCGGAACGGGATCCTTAGCGTTGCGGTAATTAGTCACGCATCGGGGACCGTGCAAAATATCTTGCACCCGTTAGAGATAAGGTGGGTTATCTCGTAGGGGTAATTAATTAATTAATTAACTAATTATCCGGTGAGGGAAATTTAAATCCTCCTACGTACGAATTAATTTAGGATTTAAATTGTGGGATTTTATCTCGTGCATTAGATAAGAGATAAAATCGGGATATTTAAATCGGGGATTTGTTTCCCACAAGATTATTTAATAAAGGTGATTAAATAATCGGTGACTAAAATTTAATAAGGGTGGTTAAATAATCGGGTGGTCAGAATTTAAGGTGATTAAATAACCGGTGGTCAGATTTTAAGATTTAATATCCCGTCAGCCGATATTTATGTGAGAGATAGAAACGGGGAGATTCGGGTTTTCCTACGTACGTAAAATTAAGGAAGTTAAAGATAGGGTTATCGGTAGGGATTAATTAATTAATAAATTAATTAATCGAACCGAAAATATCCGAAGGGATTTTTGGCGTGATTTTGGATAAGTAAATGGGAGAACTATTTATTCTCCTGTTTACCGAGCGCCGAGCGAAACCCTATTCTTATTTTACCGCCTCCTCAAACCCTCCTCTTTCGTGCTACCGAAACCCCCAACCGGTGAGGAAAAGTAAGAGAAAAGAGAGAACGGATCCATAACCGGAGAAAGGAGAAGGAACCAATCGTCCCAAACGCCGACCCGAGGGCAAGAAACGTGACCGGACACTTTCCCGAAGATCTCCGGTTAGTTTTATATTTTTTAATAATTTTTCCGAATTTTCCTAGTCGCCCGTTTTAGGTTTCTTGAATTTCTCCCCCGTCCCCGTTACCGTCGTCGTCATCGTAGTTATGTTAGACGAACGGAACGGACAAAGGAGGCGCGCGGTGCCACTAGGGCATCGCGCGGGGTGAAGGGAGAAACACACGGACGACCGGGCGCCACCGCAAGCGGCGGCGGCGCCGCGCGGGTCACACCCGCGCGGGCGCCGCGCGGACACCGCGCGGCCACCGCGCGGGCGGCCCCGCGCGGGGTGCCGCGCGGGGTGCCGCGCGGGCGCCGCGCGGGCGGCCCCCGCGCGGGGTGCCGCGCGGGCACCCGCGCGGGGTGCCGCGCGGGCGGCCCCGCGCGGGCGGCCCCGCGCGGGTGCCGCGCGGGCACCCGCGCGGGGTGCCGCGCGGGCGGCCCCGCGCGGGCGGCCCGCGCGGGCGGCCCGCGCGGGGTGCCGCGCGGGCGGCCCCGCGCGGGGAGCCACGCGGGGTGCCGCCCGGGCACCCGCGCGGGGTGCCGCACGGGCGCCGCGCGGGCGTTCGCGCGGGCGCCGCGCGGACCCGTGTCCGCACGAGCACCGCGCGAACGCCGCGCTGGGTGCTGTGAGGACGCCGTCCGCGGAGCCCCGCCATGCGCGGCTCCGACGGACGGTGACGGCCGTTCAAGGCATGGGTGCCCCGCCGGACAGCGGGACGGTGCCGGACTTTTGTAAATAATAATGTGGGGTATTTTTCTATTGCGATATGTTAGTATATTTTCTGACCTTAGTGTCCGTGCGGACTTTATATAGGTCCGGGTGCGCAGCGGGAGAGTGCAAAGGGCTCGGGTGACCCGTCTTCTCTCCAACCAGGTGGGTAGAGTTGCCATAAGTGCAACAAGTGCAGTAAGTGCATTTATCGCCATTAAAGTATTCTTTAATTTACCTAACAAAGTAGATGGTAAGCTAACCTTTCGATTAAAGATATTTTATCTGACAATTTAAGCGGCTGCGGTCGCGGTGCTCACTACACGCCAATTTTGGCAATCCGGTGACGGATGCTGCACGTACACTGGCGGACCGGGCCACCGCATGGTGTACTTTTCCGGAAAAGTGGTCTTTTTGACCCGTGTGCCTCACAAAGGAGTGGGAGCCGTGAGGACCTCTTCACGGCTGCTATAGGGGCCGCACTAGCCCCGTGAAGTGGTTAAAGCATCAAAAGGTGTTTGTGCACGAGGGGGGACTTTAGTCACCCCGACAGGTACTCTGGGACTGGTGCCCAGCTTAAAATATGCACAGGGGGTTTAACGAAAGGTTACGGGGTACTCGGTGTATTCGGTTTGTTTTCCCTTCTTGTTACTATTAGACATCTACTTTGTTTGTCACTGACGTTACCCACTCCGTGACAGGTACTGCTATTAGGTGCGTCAGCCGGGGTGACGGTGGGACTGCGTAGTGAGGACCGTAGTCGGACACTTGGTTATCTTGATTCTTTTGACTCCAACTCATTTCCTTATGCATGAATCTTTATTTTGCTTGTGGATGGCTTAGTTGTGAACTTGTATTAGCTCTGTGGATGAGGTGTAGGTTATAGTATGATACTTTTAGTAGTGTTCTTATGTGCGGCATGTTTTCATGATGAGTTAAAGGATTGCGAAAATGTTTTCTCAAAATGAAGTGCCGTGTGGGCACGGGTTTTCAACTCTGGGCTTTATCCTTTCCAAACAGTGATGCCGCTTAATTAACTTGCTATAATTGATGGTGAACGTCTACGGTATGGTTGTTGGTTGGGAATTGATGCATAATATTTGTGATTGAATGACATGTTGTAAATAAGACGCCGTGCATATGCAAAGGAGACTCTGTCCGTGGACAGAGTGAATTTGCGTATGTGGCGGTCTGGCACGCACCGGGGTTGAAGATTATGTTTCCTTATTAAAAAGAAAAAAAAAAATAGACACGTTTTTCCGCTTCACATGACTCAAAAACCCCCGGGGGCGTGACAGATTAAATGGTATCAGAGAGATACAACCACAACCATAGTAGACGTGATTTACATCCACAGTGCTAGGTACCACAAGCAAATTGGAAATGAGATAACCAAGGTGTAGGTGTAGTACGAGAGAGTACGGGGAAACGGGAACGTAACATAGGTGAAACCGTGAGACGATGTGCTAGGGATATAGCCATAGGATTGACGTGGTTTCTTTGTCTACAGCAGCAGACGGCCAAGGTTTGGCCACCGAGTACTAATCGATTCGTAACGAACAGATGGATCCCGCAGCAGCAGCCAGCCGTTTACTCCTAAATCAGCTGCGCGATATAGCAGGACAAATGCTGACCCTTACGGAACGATTGGGCTTACTGATCCGAGAACTTGAAGGTGTTGACCACACCCAGCGGGGCGCTAGGAACGACGTCCAGCGGGGGATGCCACCAACCGGATTCCCCACCTTCAACGAGGCAGTTATGTTAGCCCTGCGAGCAGAGCAGGAACTAGCCGAGATGCGCGCGCGAGAGAGAGTTGCCTATCCGGGACCGACGGAGGGCCCGGTACACAAACGCCCGAGGACGGAAAGCGATTTCGCAAGGGTGGCGGGAGCAGGACCCAGACCGTTTGGGAGGCCTTGCCCCATATGTGTGGGAGCGCACCAGGTGACGGAGTGTCCGTGGAGATACGACCATTGTTATCGGTGTGGCAGGCCGGGCCATAACCGTTATCACTGCCCTTGGAAACCGGGGGTCACCAGGCCTCCGGCACCGCGAACAAGGGGGACAGAGAGGACTGCTACACCCGTTCCCCAAGGGGACCCCGCCCGAGGAGACCGAGGAAGGGGACCCCCGAAGGGGGCGCGGAAGGAAGGACAGGCTCCAGCAGAGGACGCGAGACCACCCCAGGGACCGTGCGTGATTTGCCAGGGTACTCACCCGGTAGTGGAGTGCACTTGGAGGTACCATTACTGCAACCAGTGCGGGTTGCCGGATCACACTCAGGATGTTTGCCCTCAGAGGCCCGCCGCCGCTGCCCCTATGCCGCCACCGCAAAAGGGTGCAGACGGTGCCGCGGCTCCCGTCCAGCCAAGGGATCCGCCCGACGACCAGGAGCCCTCGGACCCCACAGACTCCTCAGACTCCTCAGATGTTAGACCCCTTCCCCGGCACGCCGTGCGACGTTGGCCCAGGGGCTGTGGGCGGACTCCCCGGGATACTGCAGCGGGGGACGCGACGTCCCAGACCTAGGGACGGCAGGTGATTACTGTTCAGTTATTTTTTTTTTCTTTTTCTCTTTCGCTTGCTTAAAGAGCCGACTACACCTTAGCCAGTTACACTCGTTAGACTCTCTCTCTCCCTCTCTAAGAACCTTAGGTGCTAGGCGAAACCTCCCCCGGCCTATGCGCACGGGCGGGTTTCGAAGTTTTAAAAAAAAAAAAAAAAAATCCAGTGTTTTCGGGGCCCGCTAAGGGCCGCGCAAGGGACAAATGGGCTCCGCCCGAAGCCTTGCTACCGAAAACTTGGTGGGCTGTCATGCAGCTCAGGGCCGCTTCCCAACTCAGGCTTAGCGGTCCCGTGGTAAGAGATTTCCCGGATGTATTTCCGGCGGAGCCTCCTGGTATGCCGCCGGAATGGGAAGGTTGTCGTGCCCCTGGGATCTGGTGGTCCTACCGTTAAAAGAATACGACGTGGTTTTGGGCATGGACTGGCTTACCGAGTATCAGGCGGTCATCGACTGCGAGAAGCGACAGGTGCAACTGCGGAAGCCGGGATTCCCAGAAAACGTGTACTTGGCGTGCAAGAGCACGTCCTTTCTTGCCGTCATCTCCGCGTCACGAGCTAGGAAGTTGATAGAGGGCGGGTGCGTGGCCTACCTAGCCTCAGTAGATCTAGCCACCCGACCCGTCCCCCCGCATTCGGAAATTCCCGTGGTAGGAGAATTCCCGGATGTCTTTCCGGCGGAGCTTCCCGGAATGCCACCGGAGCGGGAGGTTGACTTCCCAATTGAACTGCTCCCCGGCACCAAGCCCATCACCAAGGCACCGTACAGGATGGCCTTCGCGGAGCTGAAGGAACTCAAGGCGCAGTTGGAGGACCTCCTGGACAAAGGATTCATCAGACCAAGCGCATCACCTTGGGGCGCACCCGTCCTGTTTGTAAGGAAAAAGGACGGGAGTCTCCGGTTGTGTATCGATTACCGAGAGATAAATAAAGTGACGGTCAAGAATAAGTACCCCCTACCAAGGATCGATGACCTCTTCGATCAGTTACGGGGGGCGACGGTGTTCTCAAAGATTGACCTACAGTCGGGCTATCATCAGGTCCGGGTCAAGGGGGAGGACGTTCCCAAAACGGCTTTCCGTACTCGCTATGGCCATTACGAGTTTACGGTAATGCCGTTCGGGCTCACAAATGCCCCGGCAGTGTTCATGGATATGATGAACAGGGTATTCAAACCCTTCTTGGACTTGTTCGTGGTGGTCTTCATCGACGATATCCTCATCTACTCCCGTACAGACGAGGAACATGAAGAACACCTGCGCACAGTCCTCCAGACCCTACGGGAACAGAAACTCTACGCCAAACTCAAAAAGTGTGAGTTTTGGCTCCGAGAGGTCGGGTTCTTGGGGCACGTGATCTCAGCGGCCGGAGTCGCGGTGGATCCAAAGAAGATAGATTCGGTAACGGACTGGCCCCGACCGACCACGGTGACGGAAATTCGAAGCTTCCTAGGATTAGCCGGGTATTACCGGCGCTTCGTGGAGGGCTTCTCCAAGATAGCCACCCCCCTAACCCGTTTAACGAAAAAGGGGGAGAAGTTTGTCTGGACGGACAAGTGTCAAAGAAGCTTCGAGGAGCTTAAGGATAGGTTGACGCGAGCCCCGATTCTCGCCCTGCCAGAGCCTGGGGAGGATTACGAAGTATACTGCGACGCGTCACGGAATGGATTGGGTGGAGTGCTCATGCAACGGGGAAAGGTCATAGCCTATGCGTCAAGGCAGCTCAAGGAGTATGAGCGGAATTACCCCGTGCACGACTTGGAACTCGCAGCGGTGGTGTTTGTGCTCAAGCTTTGGAGGCACTACCTGTACGGGGCACACTGCAATGTGTATTCGGATCATAAGAGCCTCAAGTACCTCTTCACCCAAAGAGAGCTAAATCTGCGACAAAGGCGGTGGCTGGAGCTATTAAAGGATTACGATCTGACGATCCACTATCACCCGGGAAAGGCCAACGTGGTGGCCGATGCCTTGAGCCGCAAAGGACAGGCCGTGGAGGTAGATGTAAGCTCCATCACACGGCAGGACAGCCTGATTGCGGAATTTTCGCGATTAAGACTAGAGGTAGTCCCGGCAGGGACAGTCGCACGACTTTTGACGCTGGTGGTCAGACCTACTCTGCTGGACAGGATTCTCGAAGGCCAATCGACTGACCAACAGCTCCAGCTGGTGCGAAGTAGGATAAACACAGACGAGGAGAGCGACTTTATGGTGAGCTCCGACGGCACGATACGATTTCGGGGGCGAATTTGCGTGCCGGATCTACCGGAGCTCAAGGAGGAGATCCTGCGGGAAGCGCATAATGCCCCATATACAGCGCATCCCGGGGGAACGAAGATGTACAAAGACGTCAAGCAAACCTTCTGGTGGCCGAAAATGAAGGAAGACGTAACGCGATTGGTGGCGCACTGCCTAGTGTGCCAACGGGTGAAGGCCGAACATCAACGGCCGGCAGGAAAGTTGCAACCTTTACCGGTGCCCGAGTGGAAATGGGACATGATTACCATGGATTTTGTAACCGGATTTCCGAGGTCGCCACAGGGACACGATGCGATATGGGTGATCGTGGACCGTTTGACAAAATCGGCCCACTTTTTGCCCATACACACGACATGGACTCGGGAACGACTGGCGCAAACGTACATCGACGAGATAGTGAGGTTGCACGGTGTACCAACATCCATCACGTCGGACAGAGACACACGTTTTGTGTCGAACTTTTGGCGAAGTCTACAACGAGCAATGGGAACCAAGTTACACTTCAGCACAGCCTTTCATCCGCAAACCGATGGACAATCAGAGCGGGTGATACAGATCGTGGAGGACATGCTTCGAGCATGCGTTCTGGACTTGGGCGAAGGGTGGGCACGGTGTTTGCCCCTGGTGGAATTTGCCTACAATAACAGTTACCAGGCCAGCATTCAGATGGCGCCGTACGAGGCACTGTACGGGCGCCGCTGTCGGTCTCCGATATGCTGGGATGACTTAGGCGAGCGAAAGTTCCTGGGCCCAGATTTGGTGGAGGAGACCGAAGCAAAGGTGCGATTAATTAAACAAAGGCTGCTGACCGCCCAAAGCAGACAGAAAAGCTATGCAGATAACAGACGCCGAGACTTAGAATTCATGGTAGGCGAGCACGTGCTGCTCCGGGTCTCACCCTCCAAGGGAAACCGACGTTTCGGCATAAAGGGGAAATTGAGCCCAAGATACGTAGGACCGTTCGAAATCCTAGAGCGCGTGGGACCGGTGGCGTACCGGTTAGCCCTGCCCCCGAACCTCGAACGAGTCCACAACGTGTTCCATGTCTCGATGCTCCGGAAGTACCTCGCTGACCCCTCTCATGCCTTGGATGCCTCCACCATTGAGTTGCGAGAGGACTTGAGCGTCGAGGAGACGCCAGTGCGGATTTTGGCAAGAGAGGACAAGAAGCTGCGCAACCGAACGATCCCCTACGTGAAGATCCAGTGGAGCAACCACGAGGAGCGCGAGGCGACGTGGGAACTGGAGTCGAAAATGAGGGAATGTTTTCCCGAACTGTTTAGTGAGGTTTGAGTTTAAGTTTCGGGACGAAACTTTTTATAAAGTGTGAGTGGTGTAGTGATCCGACCCTTCGGGTATTTTTGAACTCACATGTAATCGCTTAGGCCTTAAGCGAAATAAAATTTATTTAATTTTCTTAAGTCGGCCGGGACTAGGTGTGTGTATTTTTCTGCAATAGAGCGCGAAAAACGATGACCGACGGTGCGATCGGATTCGAAATCCGATATCGGGATCTCCCGGAACGGGATCCTTAGCGTTGCGGTAATTAGTCACGCATCGGGGACCGTGCAAAATATCTTGCACCCGTTAGAGATAAGGTGGGTTATCTCGTAGGGGTAATTAATTAATTAATTAACTAATTATCCGGTGAGGGAAATTTAAATCCTCCTACGTACGAATTAATTTAGGATTTAAATTGTGGGATTTTATCTCGTGCATTAGATAAGAGATAAAATCGGGATATTTAAATCGGGGATTTGTTTCCCACAAGATTATTTAATAAAGGTGATTAAATAATCGGTGACTAAAATTTAATAAGGGTGGTTAAATAATCGGGTGGTCAGAATTTAAGGTGATTAAATAACCGGTGGTCAGATTTTAAGATTTAATATCCCGTCAGCCGATATTTATGTGAGAGATAGAAACGGGGAGATTCGGGTTTTCCTACGTACGTAAAATTAAGGAAGTTAAAGATAGGGTTATCGGTAGGGATTAATTAATTAATAAATTAATTAATCGAACCGAAAATATCCGAAGGGATTTTTGGCGTGATTTTGGATAAGTAAATGGGAGAACTATTTATTCTCCTGTTTACCGAGCGCCGAGCGAAACCCTATTCTTATTTTACCGCCTCCTCAAACCCTCCTCTTTCGTGCTACCGAAACCCCCAACCGGTGAGGAAAAGTAAGAGAAAAGAGAGAACGGATCCATAACCGGAGAAAGGAGAAGGAACCAATCGTCCCAAACGCCGACCCGAGGGCAAGAAACGTGACCGGACACTTTCCCGAAGATCTCCGGTTAGTTTTATATTTTTTAATAATTTTTCCGAATTTTCCTAGTCGCCCGTTTTAGGTTTCTTGAATTTCTCCCCCGTCCCCGTTACCGTCGTCGTCATCGTAGTTATGTTAGACGAACGGAACGGACAAAGGAGGCGCGCGGTGCCACTAGGGCATCGCGCGGGGTGAAGGGGAGAAACACACGGACGACCGGGCGCCACCGCAATCGGCGGCGGCGCCGCGCGGGTCACACCCGCGCGGGCGCCGCGCGGACACCGCGCGGCCACCGCGCGGGCGGCCCCGCGCGGGGTGCCGCGCGGGCACCCGCGCGGGGTGCCGCGCGGGCGGCCCCGCGCGGGGTGCCGCGCGGGCACCCGCGCGGGGTGCCGCGCGGGCGGCCCTGCGCGGGCGGCCCCGCGCGGGGTGCCGCGCGGCGGCCCCGCGCGGCGGCCCCGCGCGGGGTGCCGCGCGGGCGGCCCGCGCGGGGAGCCACGCGGGGTGCCGCCCGGGCACCCGCGCGGGGTGCCGCACGGGCGCCGCGCGGGCGTTCGCGCGGGCGCCGCGCGGACCCGTGTCCGCACGAGCACCGCGCGAACGCCGCGCTGGGTGCTGTGAGGACGCCGTCCGCGGAGCCCCGCCATGCGCGGCTCCGACGGACGGTGACGGCCGTTCAAGGCATGGGTGCCCCGCCGGACAGCGGGACGGTGCCGGACTTTTGTAAATAATAATGTGGGGTATTTTTCTATTGCGATATGTTAGTATATTTTCTGACCTTAGTGTCCGTGCGGACTTTATATAGGTCCGGGTGCGCAGCGGGAGAGTGCAAAGGGCTCGGGTGACCCGTCTTCTCTCCAACCAGGTGGGTAGAGTTGCCATAAGTGCAACAAGTGCAGTAAGTGCATTTATCGCCATTAAAGTATTCTTTAATTTACCTAACAAAGTAGATGGTAAGCTAACCTTTCGATTAAAGATATTTTATCTGACAATTTAAGCGGCTGCGGTCGCGGTGCTCACTACACGCCAATTTTGGCAATCCGGTGACGGATGCTGCACGTACACTGGCGGACCGGGCCACCGCATGGTGTACTTTTCCGGAAAAGTGGTCTTTTTGACCCGTGTGCCTCACAAAGGAGTGGGAGCCGTGAGGACCTCTTCACGGCTGCTATAGGGGCCGCACTAGCCCCGTGAAGTGGTTAAAGCATCAAAAGGTGTTTGTGCACGAGGGGGGACTTTAGTCACCCCGACAGGTACTCTGGGACTGGTGCCCAGCTTAAAATATGCACAGGGGGTTTAACGAAAGGTTACGGGGTACTCGGTGTATTCGGTTTGTTTTCCCTTCTTGTTACTATTAGACATCTACTTTGTTTGTCACTGACGTTACCCACTCCGTGACAGGTACTGCTATTAGGTGCGTCAGCCGGGGTGACGGTGGGACTGCGTAGTGAGGACCGTAGTCGGACACTTGGTTATCTTGATTCTTTTGACTCCAACTCATTTCCTTATGCATGAATCTTTATTTTGCTTGTGGATGGCTTAGTTGTGAACTTGTATTAGCTCTGTGGATGAGGTGTAGGTTATAGTATGATACTTTTAGTAGTGTTCTTATGTGCGGCATGTTTTCATGATGAGTTAAAGGATTGCGAAAATGTTTTCTCAAAATGAAGTGCCGTGTGGGCACGGGTTTTCAACTCTGGGCTTTATCCTTTCCAAACAGTGATGCCGCTTAATTAACTTGCTATAATTGATGGTGAACGTCTACGGTATGGTTGTTGGTTGGGAATTGATGTATAATATTTGTGATTGAATGACATGTTGTAAATAAGACGCCGTGCATATGCAAAGGAGACTCTGTCCGTGGACAGAGTGAATTTGCGTATGTGGCGGTCTGGCACGCACCGGGGTTGAAGATTATGTTTCCTTATTAAAAAGAAAAAAAAAAATAGACACGTTTTTCCGCTTCACATGACTCAAAAACCCCCGGGGGCGTGACAATTTAATGGTGTTCGTTCTTCTGGGATTGTAATAGTATGGAGGATACTATTGGACTGAGTGCGGACTTTACTTTTGGGGACCAGGATTTAGCGCTCGAGGTGGGTACCGTTGTCACCTCTCATTTTTGATTACCCACTAAGCCTATTAAGAGATGCCCAGAATCATGTAAATAGCTGTATCGGGGAACTAATCTAGCATGCTTAAAGGGATTAATAGTGGGTTGTTACCACCGGTATCTACATGAAATAATCATTTTATGAAAGGGAATAAGTTGTTTAATATTTTAGTAGTCATAAGCGGAAACTAGATCAGAATGTCAAAATAACTGGGTGACAACTTATGTATGTATATAAGTTAACTGACGGCATGTTAATAATTGTGATAGTCAACAAGGCATACACTAATCTGTATAAAAAGGGGAAATATGATAGTAAATAATGGACTTGCATGCTATAGCCACCATCATTACTGCACTATTATATGGAAATTGACTTAGGAGAAAACATGTTTTGCTATCTTTTCTCTGGACACCTAGATATAGGGAATAGTATGCTCAGGTTGGAGCAGGAACTTGAATAGTGTAGTCAGTTATTGGGGAATTGGGGACAGGTAGGTTGAGGACAGGGTACTTGCGGCAACCGCGGATTTTGGGCGGTTGACCGGACTGCTTTATTTCACCAGATTGGAGGGACATGGGTTCGGGATCTCTTTAGCGGACAGGTTTTTCCTTCTTATTAGAGTCTCGATCCAGTCATACTGTACCAGGTTACTTGTGGCGACTTATTTTACTCGTGTGGGTCGCTCCCCTCGAGTGCCACTCCGGAGTGTGTTTACTTACGACCGTGCCGGTCAGGAGCCGGTCTGTCGCCTAGGGATGGGACTGTGCCGGTCAGGAGCCAATCTATCGCCCTAGGGGTGGGACTGTGTCGGTCAGGAACCAGTCCGCACCCCACAGCTAGATTGTGAGTTAGTAGATACAGCAGGCGGTGCCAGGGTGCACCGGTGTCTAGAGGGGATTACCCAGGCAGACTTTTGCACTAGGTTGCATACTTTTAGCCGTTTTGTTAGCTCACCTTCTCAGAGGCACCTTAGTGGTAGCTGTATTAGTTGCTCCTACTTACAGTTTATCATTCTTACTGTACTTTTGCCTCTTGTAGTCCTAGTGGGTGTGTCTGAGTTTGAGGTCTACCCACTAGGGGAGGCTACTGTTTTATAGTAGTTCTGACCCCACTATTTCTCCTTTCTGTTGTTCCCTTTGTTTTGCAGAGTCATCCGCCGGAGTTGCGGGACCCTCTACCCAGGATCGAGGTAAGAGGTCCGCTGATTAGCTAGCTACTTCCCCGGTATCGAGTGTAGCATGTTGTACCCTCAGACACTCAGACAGTTGTATTTTTCTTTTCTTTTGGGTCTGGCTGTGGCCAGCGGGTTGTATTTACTTCGTGAGCTGGGAGAGACATATGTATATTGAGAGTTACTGTACTTTTATTTTCAGCTTTTGGTCTGAGATGCATCTTTTTATATCAGTTTCTTTTAGAGCTCTGTTTATGCTCCTATATTGTTTCATTTATATATCTGAGCAGTTACCAACGCTTTGTGTACACGGAAAATACCGGGTGCACGGCGGATCTGTGGACGAGCCCGGGTTCTGGTTTACACCCGGGGCATGACAAATATCTTATCAGAGTACGGGGTGATCATGGATATTGCTATTTGTGCCGGGAGTTGACTCAACTTCGACAATCACCCAAACGGCACGTCAGGCAATTGCTGAGGAGGCAATTGCTAAGGAAGCGACACATGGCATATACTGTCGGCTAAGAACATCAGACGATGAAGGGAAGGGTCGGCCAAAAAAGGATTTGTAGTGTCTCAGATCCCTGTGTAGCTTTCCCCCATGTTTCGGGGTGTGGAACACCTGTTAGTCGTGTGTTGGGGCCACAACACGTCAAAGGGATGTGTTTGATGGACTCAAAGAGGTTTGGGGTCAAGCCTATCTTTCGGCTGCTTTTGACAAATTTTAGAAGTGGTTTTAGGCTGATTGGAGGCCGTATTTGGATTCAGCGCGAAAAAACGCTTGAAAATAGCTATTTTTTTGTATTTTTCTCAGCCGGACGCCAAAAAATGGACACCCGGAAGTTTTCTGTGCAAAATGGTGCACGGGGGAGAGGCTTGGACCGGCAGGTGACACGTGGCAGCCTGGGATTGGCCAGCACATGCTGTGTGGTCCACGGAGGAGTACTGCTGGTGCACGGTGGACCGGCGGGGACACGTGGCGGTCGCCCATTGGCGGGTCCGCGCTGTGTGGTCCACGGGGCAGAGCGGCCGGTGCAGTGGACCGGGGCGCGCCACGTGGCGGCCCCGGATTGGGCAGCCCATGTGCGTGCGGTGCACGCGCGAGCGCGCGCCTGCGGCAGTACGCACGCGGGTGCAGGCGGCGCGCAGGCGCCGGCTGGCGTGCCGGGAGGGGCAGCGCACGCGGCGCCACGTTGCGCCGCACTAGTGGCGGGCGCCACCAGCCGCGCCGCCCCGCACGGGACACGTGGCCACCCCCGGTTCGCCGGGCGCCGCTGTCCCCTGTTCGGGAACAGGTGTCGTGCCCTGGTGAAACCGGGCGCGGGTTGCTGGGCTGGGCCGGGCCCGGATTCGGGGCCCGAATCTTTCGGGCGCTCGAATCCGGAAGCCCATGTGGGGCTGGGCTGGGCCTATAAATACCCTCCTCCCTCTCTCTTTTTGCTTTTTTTTCGAATCCTAGAGAGAGATTGAGAGGGAGAGCCCTATAGGAAACTTGTTCCTCTTGATATTTTTGATCTCGTGGTGGATTCACAGGATTTTTGGAGGCTCCGCAACGGTGATCTTGGTTTTACAGTGCGCCTCAACATCTCCCTTTTTCGGCCCGTTTCCGTCGTAGTTCAGTCAGAAAATCACTGTGCGCAAACCAGGTGGAATTTTTGGACGATTTCTACGACATCGCGTTCCTCAAAGGTAAGGCTTCGATTTTCATGTTGACCGCTTTGCATTATTTCAAACTTTTGGTATGGTTCCCGAGGCACCTTTTGACCCTATTTACTGTGGTAGATTTTTGGACAGCATGGGCTTGTTCGATTTTTATCTCGATCTACGAGCATCGGATCAAGGCATATAAATACTCGTTTTGGATCTACTCGTCGCAAGAAACGCAACCGTAATTTTTCTAGATTTTTTTGAGCACTGTGTAGAGGTGAAATTCCTCTTTTTTCGTGTTGTTTGGAAAAACAGCAAATGCTGTATTTTGGGTATTATATTTACACCGAGTGCGATGTTTTGTGCAGTAGTACACTATTTTCGACGGGTTGCGGAGTTAGAGGACTGTTGACAGCAAAGAGCCTTTTTGGGTGTGGTTGCGCATTTCGAGGTGGGTGGTTGTTGCTTACCTCACTTTTGACTTGCTCATTAGGAATACTAGAAATCCCCTAAATCAAAAGTGATAATGGACATCCTATTTGAGAATCATACATGTTAACCCCATAAATTAAGTGATAGCTTATCTGTGATAAATTGGGACAGTATTGTTGGAACAAGTTGTTATAACATAACCGCGTATGCAAAATGATTTATCATATTGGGACATCAAGAATTATCCTTTTTAAAATGAATATTAAATACTTTCTTTTAGTTTTAAAAAGAGGACATTTGCATGCTTGTATGGACATCTACTTAGGCCACTATTTATTGCTACACTATCATATTGGGACTTGACTTAGGAGAAACCATGTTTAGTTGTTCTCATTTTTATTCAGATGCATGTTGCTCGAGTTTGAGCAGGGTTTGGGAGAGTGTAGTTGAGGCCATAGAGTCTGGGACAAGTTAGACTCGATTATGGATTGTGGGGCATTGTGGTAACCGCGGATATTAGGCGGTTAGCCAGATGTTGATTACTTTATCAGATTTTGGACTTGTGGGGTGTTGCGGCGACTGCGGATATTGGGCGGTTGACCGATGTCGGTTGTGGGACATGATTGTAGATTGTGGGGTATTATGGCAACCGTGGACATTGGGCGATTGACCGGATATTTACTTATGCATTAGATTGGGTATCAGATTTCTCTAGTGGATGGAGTTTTCCACTTATTGAGTACTATTGCATCTGATTGGGGATCAGATTTCTTTAGTGGATGGATTTTCCCACTTTGATCATAGTCGTGATCCAGTCCTGCTATACCATAATACTTGTGACAGAGATACTTGTGGTACTGGTGACAGAGATACTTTACTCGTGTGGGTCGCTCCCCTCGAGTGCCACTCCGGAGTAGGCTTTAGACCGTGACGAGTGCCAGTCAGTTGGATAGTTGGTTATATTGAGATTGAGCCGTGTGCCGATCAGCTACTGGGTTCTTGAGTTCGACAGTTTGAGTAGGCAATACTAGTTTTTACTGGTGGCTAGATTGGGTTTATTTGGACAGATACTGTTTTCTGATGCATACATACAGTCATTCTTTCGGTATTGCATTTAGAGGCATAGTAGTGGTAGTTTTCTTTTTGTCAGCAGCCTTTATAGCTTACCACTGTTCTTTCCTTTTGCCTCTAGTAGTCCTAGTGGGTACGTCAGAATTTGAGGCTTAACCTACTAGGGGAGGCTACTGGTTTATCTAGTAGTTCTCACCCCCATAGTTGTTTTCTGTCTCTTCTCCTTTGTTTTGCAGAGTCGTCTGCCGGAGCTACTGGGCCATCAGCGGCAGATCGAGGTAAGAGGATAGCGGACTAGCTAGATCGTCTGCTCGACCATGAGAGTAGCAGAACTTTTATTGTACCCCTTTTTGTATTTCAGGCTGTAGTATTTTACTTTTTGGTCTGGCTTTAGCTAACTGGTTGTATTTATTCAGTGAGCTGGGAGTTTATTGTATCTTTACAGTTTGTATCTTATTTCCAGTCTGAGATTATTTATAGTTCTTTTAGTTCTGCTCTGTTTTATGCTCTTTTATTATTTATCTTATATCTGAGCAGGTTACCAGCGCTTCGTGTACGCAAAAAATTTCGTGTGCATGACGGATCTGTAGACGGGCCCGGGTTTTGGTTAACACCCGGGGCGTGACAAGATTCGCGTCATGATCCAAACCGATCTCAGTTGCGTAAGAGTGCAATATGCGATGGATGCCATCGGCTGAAGATGCCAGCCGATAGGAGAAGCAGCCGACGAGAAGATTGTCGCCTCATCCAGGAGGGATTTTCGGCCAAAGAAGGACATCAAAACCGCCCGATCAAACGACGAAGAATGCGGAGTTAGAGTCAGCCTTCGGCTGATCAGGTCGAAGAAGGAAGGCTCTAGAAATAAAGGGTACGAGATTCGAGGCACGAATCTCGTAACAACTTCCAAAACGGCGAGTGGCACCCATCAATAGAAAGCGCCGCAAATCAAGTTTCAGTGCAACGATTAGGGATGAACCTAGACAGAAAAACGATTATTATCATATTAGGGAGAATCGACTCAAAAGGAAGTAGTTGACGATTTCACGGTGACTTCCCCTAAATCCTGCCGATATTTCAAATCGACACCTGTAAACATGGTTCGGGGAGTGTATAAATACTCGAACCATCGAAGAGAAACGGGTCCTGCAACCTCGTAAGCCAGGACCACCCCCTACTTTTTCATATCTTTGCTGCTTTCCTAGATAGATTTACTGCATTTCCTAGAAGTAGATTAATTGTAATTGGTTACCTGTTACCTTTACAACACCCTTTTTTCTCCACTCAATACAATCCTTACATTCAGCTCCTTAGTCGTTTGTTTCTTGGCACATCTTTGCCTCTCTCTCAATCTCCAAATCCAGATTCAACTATTCTAAGCCTGACGGTCGCGAGAACTATTTGAGAAGAATCCGGCCGAGCAAATCCCTCCTCTGCCCGATCGCTTGATCCTATTGGCACGCGGCGCATCATATCCAGAGGGTCAACAACCCAATGGGGCCGATCGACGACCGACAGTCAACACGACATTTTCGGCCCCAACACATGCCATTGTAGCTTTTACAGCTTTCCATATCGGTGTTTATATATCTTGCTACTAATGCTTCCATTGGAAAAATAGATGTAGAGCATATTTCCTCGGTGAGTGAACACAATGGGAACTATATATTCATAGTTCTCACACCACGTTTTGTGACTACCTTACAAGATCAGGTACAGCTAATCAGGCATGCGACAGGGGCAAGAGCCCAGCAAAGTAGTGGACCCAGAGGGTCTAGTGGTCCACCCATCTTTTAATTTTATTTCGAGTGAACATTATATAGTGAGGAATGAAAGTTGCAATTATTTGTTATATGTACCAAATATTCATTAGAGTTTTTATTTCAGCTTTATACAGTTGTATTATGTTTAAATTAGCAGTAAGTTTTACTCTGATATGCTTATATTCTCATTGCGCTATTTGTCGTTGAGATGATTGACCGTTCCTTTTGGTTATGGAGAGGTCATGCCCGTTTGGCGGGTCTGTTGGCATGCCCGAACTGACCAAATCGGTGGTCTCGGGGCATGACAATTGTTTATAGTGGACCTAATGGGTAGATCGTCGACATTGGTGACGGTACCCACTGATTACTTCCTTTTATTTATTCCTATGCCCTCCGTTGTTGATTCTTTTTTTGTAGATACCTCTGTACCTTTTGATATTTATATAGTAGTGGTAGTTGTTTTACTTGTGCAGGTTAGACACTTTACTTGTGTGGATCTTACCATACAAGTGGCGAATTTATTGGCGAGCCCGAGCTCCAACCAAACCTGAGTCGTGATAATATTCATCAGCAGTAGGGAGCCTTATATTTGCTATGGTGTGCACGAGATTCGATATTGCTCAAGCAATAGGAATAATGAGTCAGTATATGGTAAATCTGGGTTGTGAGCATTGAAATGCAGTGAAGTGGATTCTTAGATATTTGAGGGGCACTTTAGATTTTTACTCTATTATGGTTTTGCGGGTTTGGAGTGCATTGGATATGTGGATGCAGATTTTGCAGGAGATAGAGACAGGAGAAAGTCTACCATGGGTTATGTTTTCTCCATGGATGATGGTGCTATTAGTTGGGAGTCGAGCTTCAGTCGATGCTCGCTTTATCGACGACGAAGGCAAAGTATATAGCAATGGCACATGCTTGTAAGGAGGCTATTTGATTAAAAATATTTTTAAGAGAATTGAAAGTGAGGCAAGATATGGTGGGAGTGAATTGCGATAGTTAAAGTGCAATGTACACTTGACGAAGAATCTGATATTTCACTCTCAGATGAAGCACATTGATATTCGCTATCACTTTATAAGGGATATGGTGGATAAGAGTCTTATCTCGCTGTTGAAGGTTCATACCAATGCAAATCCAGTAGATATTTTGACAAATTGGTGACTTGAGAGAAATGCAAAATTGGAGTATGACTGATCTTGATCTTGGAGCGACGTGACAAGAGTGGGAGTTTGACAAGACTTTCAATTTGGCATTTTATGGAGTTCAACACATGTCTTTAAGTAGGAGAATTGTTGTAATATGTGAAGTCATGTTTCAAGTTTATATCACAATAAAAAAAGTCAAAAAATTGAGATTTCTGGATGTTTAGTATTGAAACATGAAGTTTAAGTACTGGTACTAAAGAGTACCTCATGAGTTTTTCAGAACCCAAAACTTGAAAAACTATTTTTTCTATATTGTACCGGTACTCTGTTTTAGTATCGATACTGCCAATTCTGGAGTACCGATACTCAATTTCGCAATAGGTTGGATAAGTTGAATTTGACTCCAATTTAATCTAATCTTGTTCCAAAATATTAGGGATGGTTTAGGAACACTTTAAAGAGGATTCTTAAGAGTAAATCAACGGTTAAAAATGAATCAGAGACTCTGAGGATAGCGAATAGTGTTCCCATTAGGATTTTGGATTTTAGGGTTATAAAAACTCTTGTAATATATATTTTAGAGGCAAGATCAGCTTCATTGTAAATATCTTAGTTGAGAGAAAAACGTGAAGATCTCTTGAGAGAGTTTTTTGTAATCCAATCTATTTTTTACATTTTTTTGTCGTGGATTTAACAAAGAATGTATTTAGATGATCTTGCTCATGGACGTAGGTGACACACCATTGGCCGGTCCCCTTCAAATACATCTAGATGGCTTGTTTGGCCTGATTATAAAGTATCTCGTATTGTTCTGTGAGGTATTTTTTGAATAGTATTATTAGAAGAAATATTATATCAATATTTTTTTAGCTGACTATTTTTGCAGTAAAATTAAAAATTCTGCATTAAAACTTGTAATTAATTCCATATCTCAAATTATAATTTCCACTTTTTCTATAGCAAATAATCTCAAACCTTTTTATTATGTCAAAGGTAAAATGAATGGTCAAACAGGCACCGTGATTTCACTACATGTCAGACTCGAGACATTTTAAAATGCTTAAATGCTTATATTAAATGGAGGAAATTGAATGAGACACACTACAATAAAAAAAATATTTTTGTAATATTTTTATACACGTACCCAATTTATATCCAAAATTAGATTATAGGGATACACTTTTGGGATACTTTGCAATAATGTGTCTCTATACACTCTAGCAACTGCGCATATAGTGACACATATAAAAAGTGTCTGTATTTTTGCCAGTAATATTTTTTTTAGATTTTAGAGACATTTAAAAGAGTCATTATAGTATTATTTTATTGTAATGACTATACACTCCTAAGGATTAGAACATAAAATCTCACACTTTGATATTATGCTAAAAAAAGAAAAATAATTTTTTACTCAAAAAACTTAAGATTTTCAACAAAATTTATTTTAATATTATATATTCAGCTTTCCTCACACATCTAGGTCATAAGCTGTCCATGTGATGACTCGAATCTCCGTGGATGATTGTAGCGTGATCAGTGGCTTTTAGATGCCCATTATTATGTGATGGAGGTGTTTGCGTGCGAAACAGACACGAGAAAAAACTCAGCGCGAAAAAAATACGAAATAGTGCAATTTCAGCTTTTGGGCCATGTTTCGGGCACCCTAAACTAGGATTCGGGCGCCCTAAACCAAGATTCGGCGCCCGGTTCTTATGGCACTGTAGCGGGCAGCAGCGAGTCAATGCGGCGCAGTGACTGCGGGCTTGGACACGCGGCGTCCGCCATTGGCCGGGCGTGCGGGCGAGGAAGACCCGGCGTAGCCAGCGCGGGCGCCACTCCGCCTTTCCATGTGGCGGGCTCACATTGGCCGGTGCAAACCACCTAGACGGGCGGGGTGACGCGTGGCGCAGCCTGATTGGCTGGCGCCAACCACTTGGCGGGGTAGGACGCGTGGCCGCGATGGTGGATTCGGGCGCTACGCGGATGGCCACCACATGCCCATCTCCTGCGTCCGAATGTTTCGAGCGCCTGAAAGATGGGCCTTGATCCGAAGTTGGGATTTCCAGGATTTTTTCTATAAATTGGTCCCTCTCTCCTTTATTTCTATTTTCAGGATTTTTTTCACCGAAAATTGGGTTCGAGTGAAAGTGATTTTCAAGAATAAATATCACCTTTTCATATAAACCTCCTCACTCGAATCGGGTTCGAGTGATCTGGGTTCTAAGGGTTATTTTTATATTTGGGTCGAAAGCTACGAGAAACTATTCCTGGAACCTGTTATTGTTTGATTGGGGTTCTAGGTGCTAGTCACCCAAAACTTTCGGACCCTGATTGGTTCTCTTCGAGTGTTTTACCCGTGGTGGAGCTGATTTCCCCGAACTGTAAGGGGTCGAGAATTTTGAAAGTTTGAGCCTGAAACCTATTCTTGTTTTATTGGGGTTCTAGGCACCAGCATTTCGGAATTCTCAACCCTTGTGGTGTCGATGTTTCTTTCTCTCGTCCGTGAGTTGGGTGCTCTGGTTTGGGAGCCGTTTGGGTTGACGGTGGTCCCGGCTGTTGAGTATCCTGCTAGTGGGATAGTGTTGTGAGTTGAGTTTTGTCAATTTGATTGATCGTGGATTTGGACTATAGCCAACATGAGCCATATTGAGCTCGACAGAAATGCGCGGATATTTACTCCGTGGGGTCGCTCCTATCGAGTGCCGCTCCTGAGCTGGGCCAATTACATTGCTTTCGCAACTTGTGGATGTTGTCTGTTGGGATGCCCTACGTTGGAGTAGTATGTGGGCGCAGGCTTGGCTGGACTCTGTGTGACAGTCATTACGATAGGGTCGATTGAGC